>APFE031618665.1:34658-52682 GCA_000404065.3 Pinus taeda | reverse complement strand
TTCAGTGCAGTAGAGAAGAGACTCATATCTGCGCGAGTAGGAGAGAGAGAGATGTATGAGATGAGTGAGGTCCAAATGAGGAAAAGTCCTCTTATATTTATACACAACGTTGGTGGGTGAATAGATGCGACTATTGGGCTTCTGAGCCTACATGAGTTGTAGGTCGGCTTGATAATAATGCCATAATCAAAATAAATTCATATCTCCATGAATACTTATCGGAATCGGATGATCTTTATATCAATCCTACACCTCTCGATGAGAAGAATCTAATAAAAATATTATCAGCCATGAATAAGATGACCCACATGAAGTTTTCCCCTGGTTGCCAATTTTAACAATAGGCTACGTTCCGTAGCTAATATACAAAAATTTATTCAAACAACAAAACATAAAAATCATAACATGTAAATCACTAGATGTCCTCCTTAAGACATTATATACTAGTTATTAGTGATGAGAATTCACCTTTCTTATGGAAAGACAAAGAAAAGGATTGAGAAGAGTTGCTAGGGAAAGAGTAATTCTGAGGCTCAACACAATGCTTGCACCCCAGCTGTAAGGGCCATGGTGTGTAGAATCGTCCTCAAAGGAAGGTCTTTGATGGTTTCTATCTTCACCTTCCCACTCCTAGTTGTCTCCGCACCCAGGCAATGTCTTCTAATCAAGGTGTTGGTGCTCTTACCTCTAGTGTGAGCTCTAAAGATTTGGACTCTTTCCCCTCTTTTGGAAAATCCAGTGCTAAAGTAGATGTCAACTACTTCTAACTCCAGTTCTTGATATCCAATGATGCAAATCTCACAATCAACGTCCCATAGTCCAATGAGATATTCCAGCAACTCATTTTGAGCTCTAAGTCCCGGGGTTCGGAAGAAATTGAGTAACCCGCAGTCCCTCAAAGCATTGAAACATCCAAAACTTTGGGAAGCTTGGTGATCTTTAGCCTAATGGCCTCTTTCTTTCCATTCGATGGCTATATTCGTTGAAATCTCCTGCAAGCGACTCATAAACAATGTTTAGATTCCTTTCCACAAATCAAAATATTGAAAATTTTGATGAAAGGAGAGGATTTTTCATTTTATTTTCCGCTTTGCATCGAGCAGGACTATCAAAATTATTTTCGCGCTGGTAGTGCAAGAGCCTTTTGGGCTCAAGGATGATTAATGTAGATTTGATGATCAGACTTGCACTGGTTGACCTCACTTTTAAAAATAAAAATCCGCCCCTTAACCAACTCAAACTCCTATGAAATGGCATGAAATATGTATGAATATGAAGAGAAAGGGAAGAGCTCTTACCTGCATCTAACGGATCGTGAAATGGTGCCTTGGATCTCCCACACTGCTTGCCTGAAGAATCCAGAAAAATGGGGTAAAATGCACTCTCCAATTTACTCTAAGTGAAATGGTAAAATTGTTTTTACTTTTGGTCTATTTATAAATTTCAAACACATTTTCACCTATATTTTATTATTTTTCTCGATATAGTGATTTGTGGTTGTCTTTGTGCAGTTACAGGATCTTTTGGTGGTAATGGTGATCATTTTTTACCGATTCAACAAGTATTTGTTTTATCTCTTTTTTCGATTCGTTAAAAATAAACGAAAAAGGAACTCCCCCGGGAGTTATCTTTAAGCTATTTTTTGAATCTCAAAATATGAAAAGATCGCCAAGTACTTATCTTTTTGAACTTGTTAAATTAAATGAATCGACATCATCTCAGTATATGTTTACCCTTTTTTCGGTCTGGGATTAACTATTTACAAAAAAGACACACCTTGGTCGACATGGTCAAGAGGTTCTCTCGAATATTTTTTTCTACCTTTTCAGGTTCGAGAGACAAATTAAAAAAAGGGACATGATAGTTTTTTCTTTTTTGTCTCTTTTTCGAACTCTCTAAATATGAAAAAGATACCGAGTTACTCTTCCGTCAGACTCATAAAATTAAACGATGGAAGAATTGTCAGCATGACGAGACTGAGTTTCTCTTTCTTAGGACTCGTAAAACTTACTGGGATGGATTCATTTGAAGAATGAAATTATACGACAAGCATATGATATCCCCTTCAAGCTTGTGATTAAAAATAATTGGGGTACTCACTAGAAATAGTGGGGAAAATTTAGATTGAAGCATCTCTTGTATAGGCAACATGTAACTCTTAAACATGACACTCATCTCTTTCTCATGTCGGGTTTGGGATATCCTCACCCAGTCACTTGTCCTTACAGGTTTGGGTGATCCATTTTTCCTCTCATCTGACTATTACACTTCATCGTCATGACCCTTGGGCTAATGTTGAGTCAAACGCTGCCACACTCCGGAGTTGTGTCACCGATATGTCCAAGAGAAGTCCTATCTGCAGTTTATTTCCTATACATTGTCTAATCTCTCGCCATAGTCTTGGACCATACTCATTTGTTCCACTTTATTCCTTGTTTCATGTCGATGATGAGGCAATCACTATAGCCCTCCTTCGAGGGGTTACTTCTTGTTGACTTCAACACATTATCCAAGAAGGTGACTTCGAAACTCCCTTTCAGTACCTTAGAGCTTGCATGCCTTAGTGGCAAGTTCTTCATATCCAACGATAGGTTTTCATCGTTGGTCTTCGATTGGATGATTCCATGAGTATTTGAATTCAGCTTCATTTTCACATTCATGGATTATACTGTCATACCTTGAGAACCATTGCCATTATTGGTGGTTTATCTCGTGCTTGTTAACGATCCACGTCATTGATCGGTAATCAGGTAGTTTTCTAGCATGTTTGACTTCGAAAAATTTGTTCGCATGTTAGAATTTGTACTTTGATTGGGTTGGGACGGAGCGCAAGATCTTGATTTTTGTCTGATATAACTCAGGTTGCGTGGAGTTATGTATTATTCATAACTATATATATTTTTCCTCTATACATATGGTTGTGACCATGCCATGGGACCTTATATCTATGATTATGATGATCCTACTATATCGGGTGGCTGCATCTATACCATGGATCTTAGATTTCCAGATGATCCTTTTCATTCGGATGGTTATGCCCATACCGTAGATCTTTTCACATGGTACTTTCTATCCAGATGGTTGTGTCCATACAGTGGATTCATGTTTTGATATATATGACAAAGATATCAAATATGTATATGTATATTTGTCCTTGATTTGCAGGTCTCCTAATAGTGTTTGTTCTCATCCTTGAAAAATCTCGTAAAGCATCTCAGCCATCACTCCCTATTCTACCTTCATGCTTTATGGGGAATCTGTTACACAGTATTTTGTCATGCCTTGTACACTTCCCTGTGTCATACCCTGGAGTACCCTAAACTGGGAAATCATGCAGTGTACCCATCCTAATATCTAGTCTTGATCCTTCCTGAAGAATTGATGAAAACATGTCTTGAGCCTTCCTTGAAGAAATGAGCTCAAAAACCCTAATTTTAGGATCAGCGCAATTGCAACACTCCCTACTTGTTTTGATGGTAGGTTGCACCATACTAGCTTCACACTACCAGCACATTTTTGACTTGGATACTTGTGCTGATCCCTAAAAGGCAAGTTTTCCCAAAGAGGACGAGAAGCTTCGTGATCTAGAGGCTTCCAAAACGATGAGCTGGAGGTTGTTCGTTGTGGATATGGTCAAATTCTCCAAATATTTCCCTTTGATCTTATCCCTATTTGCTTCCTCCTTGAGATGAGGGACTTCCCCTATCTTTGGTGAGGTCCTAACTCCCTCTCCCTGCCTATATATTCATCCTCTCCCATTCCCAAATGGTTGGTCTCTGATTATTTGCACTCTTATTTTGAGAAAGTGCCTATATGATATTCATTTTGGCTTGGAGAAGGAGTATATGGAGAAGGAGTGCTTAGAGAGATTGGGCTTGGACTTGGAAATTCACTCAAGGAGGGCTTACTAACATCAAGGCATAGGTTGTATGCTTCCTCTTTTATTCATTAATATATACAACTGCTAGTTCACTTTCCATATATGCTTGTGTCAATGCTTCATTTATCTTAATGCTCCTTGATCTGTTAAGTGGATTACATTCGATTATGTTTGTTTCGATTTTATGATTTGTTATGTCTTTGGCCTCTTGTACAGGAAATTAAACGATGTGAACAATAAAGGACTAAGCCTGCGGAGCATGCAATCAAGATCCTCAACAAAGGAGTGAGTTATAAAATAAGAAACGAGGTAGTTCTCCCTCTTCTCCCATTTCAATTGTAATTTAGGAAAGTGTCTCATAGATTGTCACATTGGTTGCTAGTCCCACTCATTGGGCTAGAGGGATCGTATTTATCAATAGAGAGGATTTATCTAGACAACAACTGTGGATGTTCATGACATGATCTCGCAGTGTCCAAGTCCAGTTCATGCTAGAGAATTCATTATGTGCAAAAATTACATCTAATAAATATGCAGAAGTATAGAATCTCACTTTCCCACCCTTGGGAGGATTCAAGGTGTTACCTACATGGATATTTAACTCTTGATCCAACAAGTCTAACCAGTTGAATGACTTCCCCTAATTCACAACCTTTTTCAATAATATTTCCTACCCTTCAGGAAAGGTCTTTGTGCTCTGCTGATCGTGGATTCTGCAAGCCAAGATGATCAACAACGGATAAGCCCTCCTAAGATACCTTATCTTATATGTGTTTGTGGGTGTCTATCTAAACTTTGATATCTCCTTCTCCCAACTCTTAACAAAATCTTTTGTGCCCAAATAAATGTTGGTGGCATAGAAGTATGAATCCATGAGTGTTTTTGGCTCAGGAAAATGGTACATATGTTAGTAATCTGCTGCTAGAAAAGTAGAAAGCCTTTGTCCACTGGTATTGCTCAAAGTCATGGTATTCACATCGATATGTGAGACAATCTTGCTGATGACATTTGCGCATGGGAATTGTTATAGCTCCAAATATCACCCTTTGTATTTGTGATGCTTGGTTTATGGCCTAGGGCAACCCCTCCTTCCAAAATTGGTCCAAATATTTTAAAAACAATGTTTTACTCCATATACGCTACTTTTCCCTTTGTTAAAAGCGTGTACACGTGGGTTAGTAAATACCCAACCCGCATATATGTGGTAAAACACTTAAAAAAATTAAATCTCCTTAACTATGGGTGGAGTTCACGGGTTTTCCCTATTGATTACCTCCTAGTGCCCATGGCCCAATTGTTCCCAACTGTTTCCCCAACCAAAAAAATTAATTGGGTGAAGTATAAAATACTGCTATGGAAGGCCTTAAGGAGGAGAGAAAGGATAGAATTATTATATTGAGATTATCTCTTGATCAAGTATAAAGTATCCTTATGCTTCAAGCACTTCCCCAAGTTTAGGAAACCCTTGTTTGATTGAGTGTTGATATTCTCCCACTTGCTTGAGATATCATGGTATTGGTTATGGAAGGAGGTTGTTGAAGACTGGGACTAGACGGCCCTGGAGGACGGTTCCGCTTGGAGCCAAAAGAGGAAGACTCAGGTGAACTCTTTCCATGTTTATTATAGTTTTCTACAATAAAAAGAAACGTTGTCTTGTTCCTGATATTGACTTTTTTTATGCATCTGATGTTATTGTTATGGTTTATATATGAACGACTATTATGATGTATAACTAACCATTTACTTATATGATATAAAGTTGATTTCACTAAAATGCTTTATCTATATGCTGCTATGTGTATTCAAATTGGTTGATTTGCAGATTCAAAGATGATTAGGAGTTGCAGAGGGTTTGAACCCTAGCTAGAACTACCCAAACAAAGGACATCCAGGTATGTTCATCCTCACATAGTTATTTTGTTTAAGCATGTTGCCTGAGTTGAATGCTTGTTTCTTGCTATAGATTACTCCTGCTCTGCTAGGGTTCTGACCCAACGACCTAGGGGATTTATTCCTTGAACAGAATTGGTGACTCCACTGGGAATAACAATCTTGTTATTCCTAGTTTGGGTTGTCCAGTGTCTATCTGGGCTCAGTTCTTAGTTTGATTGTTGTGACTGTATTGCCTGTTCCTGGTAGGAACTCAGAATTCAAGTTTGATCTTTTTCATCAGGCCTCATTTTTTATTTTTCTTGTAAAACCTCATATACACACCTTTGTTTGTTTACAGAAGTGTACACATGCAAGTTTCTGTGAACTAAAACCGCATATACGCGAGTTTCTTTTGGCAGAAGAGCATGTACATGCACTTGTGTAGGGACACAGTCACGTATACAATTTTTTGCATGATTTTTTCAAATCTTTTTGCCCAGAAAGCTTTGTTTCTTAGTCTATGTGGTTTATGAGTGGTCAGTGTCTGTCTTCGGAATTTAATTATTCAGTGAGCTTACTTTTGAGTGATAAAATGTGTCTTTTTAACTCTTAATTATCTTCACATTAATTGTCAACCTAGGGATGATTTTTTATCTCAAGAGTGTACTCAGTCTGAGGCAGTCACTTGCTCAAGAGTAATGTTTTACAGTATAGTGCTTTAAAATGCAAAGATAAATGAATGCTAGAAACAAAATCTAATTGGAACAACAAGAAACTGAAATGGTCTGAACTAAATCATTCACTCAAACAATCATTAGTTGAGGACTCAGTAATGATAACTCTCTCCCCTATAAACTGATGCAAATGAAAATCAATCATAGGCAAGATCTCCAATCTAAGAACTTAGACAACGGTAGTCAGTGTCCTTTACAGTTGTTGATATTTCAATCCACACTAAAGAAAATAACTGGAAATGAAAATTCAATTGGGAATGCTCACTAAAACACACTTGTTTCAATATCAGCTAAAAGGTGAAATCAAATCCTTGCAGAAAAGAAACAGTGACTAAGTCTATTGAAAAATTGAACAACAAAGCTTCATCCAACAGAAATGAATTATTAATGGAAAGGAACAGTAATGCTAAATTATTAGAGTTAAACAACAATCTTAAATAGAATTGAACAACAAATCTAATTAATTAGAAATACACAACAACTGTAAATGTAACTGAATCAAGAATCTGTAATGAAAAGCAAAGTTAAGTTACTGAAATGAACAATGAAACTTTGTAATTAAAATGAACAACATAACAACATATTTGCATAAAACAGTTATCTTGTTATGATGAAAGTGAACAACAACACGATTCAATTACAACATAGAAAACATAGCAATTCATTAAGTCTGGCAATACGAAATAGTAAAGAGATGCGACTACAATAAATAGAAATGAAACCAAACCATCACATGACAGCAATCGTAAAGATATAATATAGAGCAACAGCTTAATCCACCAGAGGTTGGGCCCTTAACTTCTATCGAATGCTGCTGAGATACTTCAGATAACGTGAATGAGAAACAACCTCCAAATTATATATTAATCATTGCACTTGAGTGACATTACAATATGATCATGTTCTCTTGGCACCACAAGTCTGTAAATCAGAATTACAATTTGAAATAATAGAGATCCATGCCCTTTCCTCCTTTCCTATCCTATTATCTCTCTCTAGTCATCCATCATGAATCATGAATCCCTCATTCCCTTTCTCTGATCTCTGTTCTGATTTAAATACACAAAGAGATAAGAGAAGTTACAACCATAATGATTACAAAATGATTCTTATTGCAAAATTGGATTGTTCTCAACAAATTGATAAGTAAGATTAGATCTAAAATATCTTTCCATCAATCATTCAACAGGGATAGGTCGAATTTGGCATTGCAACTAGGATAATTTGGAAAAGGGCCACAACAACGAATCTCAGAAAAACATCTTCAGAGAACCTTCTGTTTCTCTTAGTACATGCTAAATTTGGGAAAACTACTCAACACAAAACTAAACTAGTTTGTTCTGAACAAAACCCATGTTTCAGATTTTCCAGATTCTTCTCCATTTGCCTGGACCGTTCAATACAAAATTGTCACTTCTTATTCTAGTGAATTTCTGAGTTGGCACATTTAATGATCAAATCTTCAATCTGGAAAATATCTTGGAGGCTAAAATGGTGAACAAATTTATTAATAAACCATCATTGGTAAAAACATGTATAATAATCAATTTATTTAAAAATAAAGGAGAAGAAATAATATTTATCCATAAGAGCATAAATCATTATAAGATGGAATTATATGATAAACCATGATAAATGACATGATAAAGAAAAGTAGAAATGGGTGGAATAGGCATTCGAAAGAGATAATAATAATGACATATTAACGGCCCAACATACCCCCAAACTGAATATGTTGCATGTCCTCATGCAACAAAAACTAAATATATTGCATGTCCTCATGTAACCCAAAGACTCTGTGTTAACCAAGCAATAAAGAATTGTTCATCCTAGCTCATGAAATGGATAGAACAAATGAATTCTTCCTCAATTAATGAATATTCAATTTTAGCAATCTTGATGAAGGCATAACAATTTTTACATTAACGTTCAAATTATGTGTATATGAAGTTGCAACAAAATATGATATAAGTAACAATAGATTTCATTAACCATTTTCTCAAAAACTACAAACCAGATTTTGTTGAAATTTTACGAGTAGATTTATACTATATTAATGTTTCTATGATCCAAAAATCAGATCATTTTGATGCACGTATTATGAGATATAAACAAAATGGCTTTAGGTGATATTGTATGATTTCTGAAATTTTATGAACTAATTTAACTTAAAATTATCTGGGTTTGTGTATTTTAATGAGACCTCTTTGTTATCCAGAAATCACAAGATTTGAGTTCATAGTTTTAAAAATATATGGAAATCAATTTCTGCACTGTATAAAAGTGAAATTGTATGCCTTAAATGAGCAAGAAAGTAGAAAACATCCATCATGCGTAACAATGCCTCCCCCAAACTAAAGAATTAGCATGCCCTCATGCAATGCTAGAAAACAAATTGAACTAGTCGCTACCATCTGTTGAATTCTATGCTTGGTATAAAACAACATGGAATAAGGGAGGTGTTGAGAATGAATAAGAATAGCAATGGATGATAAAGAATATTAATGACATGGTCATAAGAAAAAAATGAATGAAAGAAACACTCCCCCAAATTGAAAGATGATATGCCGCTGAAAATGGGAAGTGGTAAAGATGTAGAATGAAGGATGATAAATAATGCTCAAAATGAATTTTTATGAAATACTCCTAAATTCGAAATAAATCAGAAAATTATGCTATTTTACCTCAAATTTTACCTCCAAATAGAAAAATGTGGAATGACATGTATGGATTGGTATTTGTTGAAGCTGATGTAGGCAGAGTTGGTGCTGAAAGTGATGCAAAAGGTGGAATCTAGGCAAACACATCATGTCTGAACAATTGTTCATGTTTGCGAGTTGCTCAAGCCTCTTCTGTTAGTTGCAATAGTGTGGTCATGCTGCAAATAGAGTCCCACACCCCCCCCCCCCCCAACCCATACTTGTTGTTCTCCTATAAACAAATCACTATTTTGCATACAATTTTCTTGAATCCACAGTGTTAGTTTTGAATAGCAGCAGATAAGATACATGTAAAAATTTCAATCAGAAAAACTTTTGTTTATATGCAATACTAATATTTTGTCAAATCAACAAGTTATGGCAGAGTGCAGTGATTATATCACATGCTATCCCATAATGCATACATTTCCCCCTTCAATTGGAAAAGGGATTCCATGACCATAAAGCATATGAAAGGTGTTGTGTTGATGACAAGGCAAGGAATTAACAATACGACAGTGAATGAAGCAGAGTACACGTATCAATAATAGGACGACAAGAGGTATGGTTATAATGAGAGCAGAGTGTGTAAACATAGTTATGAATAAGAGATAGGACGCTTTGGATTGATAATAAGTTATGCAAAAAAAGAAAAAGGACAACAATATGCCAAAAAGATGTTGTGCTGATGATATTCTAGTTGAAAAATGATGCGATTGATCAGAAAACAATTTCTCATGCATAAAGGTTCAAAACAAGAGAAAATAAGGAAATAACTTCGTCGATAAAAAGAGAGAGTAAGAAAAGGGTATTATAGTAATAATTGACAATAAGATATAACTTCAATACCATAAGCAGAGTCTCTACTGCCAGCAGGCGTCCATAGCCTTGGCAAGGTTGCTCTTTAACCCATATGAGCTAGGATCCTCAATTTAGAAATGGAGAGTTCCAGTGCTATTTTATAGAAGAGATTAGTGTGTTGGCGTGATAACCATATAACCACATTGCCATTCACTGGGATGTAGCAAAAGTGATCAGGCTGGCTCGTGATGAGACCTCCTCTTCCAAGGATAATTTGGCTATCTAATGGATCATAACCCTCGTGTGGTGGCCATCATGGGAATGTCACTTTGTTACAGCCTTATGAACATGGTTGGTTGGCTTGTAATGAGGCCCCCTATCCTCCATCTGCGAATAAAATTTTGTTGTTATTACACATTTTTATGATAAAAAGAGGGAGGCTCAATACTCTTTAAGAGCAGGGATGGTGGAAGAAGTTGAACATGTCAACAGAAGAAGAAAAAAATATACCCATAATATCATTTAGACGAAGAATATTATAACCAGGAAGGGTGGAACCAGTATGGTATTAAGATGACCAATCAGTATCATGTATAGTATAAAACAATGCAGTAAAGTAGTATATAAATAATTACATCCCTTTTGAAAATAATCTATTATCAAGAAGTTGTCCTGTTAAAGATCATAACGTGAATGATATTAACTTGCTTCAGTAGAATCCATAATTCTTGTTTTCATAAAAGTAGTGTACTTCATGCCATGAAAGGGAATTAGTAAAATGTGGTTGAGATGAATTAGGAACAATCCCACAAGAGGAAATAAGTGTTGTTCTCGAAAATACTCCCAAAGTGTTGCTCCTTTGAAGGAACAACAAAAACACTCAAAAAGGTGTTGTTCCTTGTAGGGAACATCAAAGGAAATGCACACCAAAAAGTGTTGTTCAGATCAGATATATTTGAGTAAAGGAGGTATGATGGATATCTGAAGTTATGAGGCCATTTCACATCATCAAACAGATGGTCTCCATCATTTATTGAGAAGTCATTCCAAGGAACAAGCCATTCACCACACATAAGGGACAGTTTTCTTCAAATTGTGTTTCTGGGCAAGAAAAGATAAATTTGAGAAAAGTGAGAGAGGTTTTTGTCCATAATTGACTTATGAAAAAAAAAAACTCTTTTATTTTTGACACAAGTTTCATGGTTTGGGAGAAATGTCAAAAACATCATTTGCCTCAGGAGGGTTAGTGCATCTTTGGAGTGACCTTGGTCAAATCATTTTTTCCTATATGAGATGCCCAAACGACTTGCTTGATGAGTCAATTGATAAGTAGAGACAAATATATTTCCAATGAGCTATCATGAGCTGAATTTGGAGTTGAGGAAGACCTTAAAAAGTTGACTGCAACATCACTATGCATTTCGGTAGCATCATTCTGCTCATTTTGACCAGTCTTAGGAGATTCAACTTTTGACAGGGCAAATTAACTCAAAATTGAAAAATTTAAGAAGTTCTAGAATGTAGACTCGACAAGATTTGCAACAAGTTATTTTGCACTCGATTTGGCTAAGGGAAGGCCTTCAAAAGTAGGTGGAAAGCGGCGCTGCATTTTGGATCGGTTTGCCCAAAAAATGTTGTCCCTTTGAAAAGGAACAGCAAAATGCAGAATTAAATCTGGAAGTGTTGTTCCTTTGGAAATGAACAGAAAAATGTGGAAGTGCTACTCCTTTGGAAAGGAACAACAAAAATGCAAAAGTGTTTTTCCTTTGGAAAGGAACAACAAAATGCGGAAGTGTTGTTCCTTTGGAAAGGAACAACGAAAATGCGAAAGTGTTGTTCCTTTGAAAAGGAACAACAAAATGCGGAAGTGTTGTTCCTTTGGAAAGGAACAACAAAAATGCGAAAGTGTTGTTCCTTTGAAAGGAATAGTAGTAATGTGAAAGCTGTTCCTTTCAAAGGAACAACAAAAATGTGAAAGTGTTGTTCCTTTCAAAGGAACAACAAAAATGCGAAAGTGTTGGTCCTTTGAAAGGAACAACAAAAATGCACAATCATAAAATGCAAGCACGTAAAAAACGAATTAGTTGTTCGCTGCATTGATGCTGAGGATGGGTTACAATTTGAAGGAAGGAACACCTGAAACGCAAAATATAAGAGAAATCAGAAAAGAAACAACATTTTATTTAAAAACAGTATGTAAATAAATAAATTAAGTCACAGAAGCTATGATGTTATGTAAAAAAAATGATCTCTTTGAAAAATGTTTTGGCAGCAGTGAAAAGACATGAATCTTCAAATGGAAATAAATTCTTAATTTATTCTATTATGAATCTGTTGAGTAATGAGTTGGATGAAATTCCCTTGTTTCATTAAAATTTCTTTCAAGAATCACTCATCCATAAATTGACCTTCTTTATTCTCCTAGGACCTGCAAAAAAATGAGTGTCTACCTACAATAAAACATTAAATCATGGAGAAAGAGAGGTGATCGGGCTCCCCTAATCCAAGAATTATTCAAAAAAAATAACAAGTAGTTACTCTGTATAACAAATCCATGGAGAAAATAACAAAGTAAAATTTATTTGTCACTTGCGGGAGAGTAGTGGCCAATCATGCTAACTTGCAGTGTTTTAATCACAACTTCTTTGTTTTTTGTCCAAATTGAGTGATTCCAAAGCCAGATGAGAGATAATTCAAAGGTATATCTCCAATAGAAACATGTTCTAAAAATTCAATGATATGATATGTCAATTTTACTTAGAGCAACCTGCATAACAGAGTCATTTTCGATTACCCCACTTAGAATAACAATGGATATTTTAAGAAGAGATTCTTCGTTTGATGTCGGATTCGAATGATTAAAATTGAAAATGAAATTAAATTCATTTATTTATCTCCTATAGAAATAGGTTTTAAATACAAGAATAATTGATAGGTCAAATACTCTAAGGAACAATAGGAAAGATAGAGTTTTAAGAGTGTTGATTTACGATAGACAGTCAATATTTTGATCATACTTTCCTCATACGATATCAAAAATGAGTGATTCAAATTGACTTGTAAAATGGATTCATAGGAGAATATTCCATAGAAACAGGTTTTAAAAATATGGTCATTTAGGCCTCCAGAAATTGATTGTCCCAACTCTATTCCTGAGTTGCCCGCTAGACACCCTGTCAATGTTTTGGTTCTAACTTTTTCATTTCAAGTAAAAATTGAGTAATTAAAATTGGGTTGGAAAGTATAATAAATGGCTACCTAGGATAGAAATAAGTTTTAAAAATATGGTTATTTAGGCCTCCAAAAGCTTATTGTCCCAACTCTGCTCCTGAGCTGCTCGCCAGACACCCTGTCGATGTTTTGGTTCTAACTTTTTCGTTTCAAATCCAAATTGAGTGATTCAAATTGGGTTGGAAATTAGACATCGAGGGCTACCTAGGATAGAAACAATTTTTAAAAATATTCCCTTTTGGTCATTCAAAACATGACTTTCCCGACTGTGTTTTCAGAAATTTTGTCAAGCCCACAAGACAAAAATATGATATTCAAACATTTTTTCCAAATTGGTGATAAAAATGAAAATGAGTGTTCGTATAAATATTATTTCCGTTATAATTAATCTACATACATAAATGAATTAAAACATTTATCACTGATGTTGATTTCCACAATGTGTTGCAACAAAAACAACTATTTTCATATTAAAACAAAATGTATTTATTTATGTCCTTATTTATTTTATTTTTTTACACTAACCTACTTTGATTTAAAAGATGAATATGATTACGTATGGGATTACTTCCAATGGAACCATTTTCAAAATAGGGCTTCATGTATGCACATACCCGAATTTGAAAAATGCATATTAATGAATATTAGGGTATGAGAAGCCAACTTCCCTTGAAAAGATGGTGTCAAAAATTGTTGAAGTATGGAGTAATGCTGCAAACAAGTGATGGAGTGAAACCAATCTTCAATATATCCTTTACTTTCTTGATTTCCCATATCCATCATATCTTGAAGTTCTTGAGCTTTTAAAATGGCTTGTTGATGCAAACTAAAAGAAACCTCATTTTTTTCCATAACTTCTATAATTTTTGAATTTGAAACATTTTGAGTCTCATTGTAAGTTTTCTCTAATGGCACACGTGAGATAGAATGGGTGGGAAGGGTGCGTAAATTTTGCAGTTCAACACTGTAAGCATGTTGTACTGGTTTATTGTGGTGAGGGTGTGGAATTATTTGAGTAGGAAATTGTGTATGGAATGGAGAATTTTGATAATGTAGATGATTGGGTTGAGTGGATGATTTTGATAGGCAATCAGGATGTTATGGAAGAGTTGGTGAAGAATATGGAGGATGTGTTTGTGCTACAAGATGAGGGAGAGTAGTCGTGTAATCATAATATGAACCATGCCGAATTTGTAGACAAGATTGGTGGTGGTTATATTGAGATTGCCATGGATGCCCTAACACATTAGTATTCTATAATGGATTATGCAAGTAAGAGAATGGAGAGGAAGTGTTTTGTACCATACATGTAGGCTATGATTCCCATGGTTTTGACCTTGTTGCAACTTCCTCATCTCTTTGATATGCTACTTCCATCCTAGATAAGGAAGAAAAACTATCTATGAGATGCTCCTTTCGATTATGATGGCAAAACACTTCATCAAATTCTTGATTTTTCTGAACCTACAAAGCATCCAATTTTGAACTTAGAGAGCAAATAAAATCAACTTTAAAATTTTCAAATAAAACATTAATTTAAGTTCTTATGTCTCTCATTCTTGTAGCAGATTTGGAAAAGAAAGAACAAACATCTCTAGAATTCTTACCAGCCTTGGAGATTCCTCTTGAATACCTTATGCACAATTCACAAACATCATCATATGACAACTGAAAATCATCACCTTTTCCAATCAGATTTAAGAGTTCTAAAAATTCATCTTTGATTCCTTTAAGAAAGAGTGTTTTTAAGATCTCTTTTTCCAAATGCTTATGTTTTGATTTTTGAAGGTTGTATTGAAATCGATCTACATGGTCCTCCAAGCTTTCATCTTCCCCTTGTATCATATCGAAAATATCTTCATTGGAGTCGTAGTCTTGGTACTTCTTCAAGAATATGTTCTTCATTTCCTCCCATGTTTGGATGCGGTTCCCACCTAGGCTTATGAACTATTGAAGAGCTGCTCCTTTTAGAGTAAGAGGAAAAAATTTAAACCTTGATCATTAGTACAATAATCTTATCCTCTACAAAGTATTTCAAACTAAAATAAGAATGCATCTGGATCTTTATTTGTCAAACCGTGAAAATTTGGTAGAGAAGATGGGGGAATTATGTGCATTTGTGTCACTCCTCCTAGATCTTTGATAGGGAATTCAAAAGTAAAAATGTGAGCCATTTCTTACCATAATAGAAGATGTTCTTCATGTGTTTTTTTTAGGATTCTTCTTCAAATTTTCATGTCAATTGGTTAGTGAAATGGGTGGTGCTTACATCACCACTTGAGTGAAATCATGAGTTTTGTTTTTTCAAAATTTCTATTTTTTTCTTAGTCATTCACACAGAAATTCAAACATTTATTTCTACCCTAAGTTCTTTAACAATTTTTTTGGAAAGCGGGTGGCGGAGCAGGGCTTTTACATGCTCTGTACACAGGTTCTTACCTTCCATTTTTAATACCCAATTCTTTCCTAACAAGCACTCATCAGATGCACAATACTCTTTAAAAATGGCTACACTCTCCCCAACAACGACGCCAAAATGTTGAGTGATAAAAGGTGTATTTTTAACTCCTAATTATCTTCACATTAATTGTCAACCCAAGGACGATTTTTTATCTCAAGAGTGTACTCAGTCTGAGGCAGTCACTTGCTCAAGAGTAATGTTTTGCAGTATAGTGCTTTAAAATGCAAAGATAAATGAATGCTGGAAACAAAATCTAATTGGAACAACAAGAAACTGAAATGTTCTAAACTAAATCATTCACTCAAACAATCATCAGTCAAGGACTCAGTAATGATAACTCTCTCCCCTATAAACTGATGCAAATGAAAATCAATCATAGGCAAGATCTCCAATCTGAGAACTTAGACAGTGGTAATCAGTGTCCTTTACATTTTTTGATCTTTCAATCCACACTAAAGCAAATAACTGGAAATGGAAATTCAATTAGGAATGCTCACTAAAACACACTTGCTGCAATATTAGTTAAAAGGTGAAAGCAAATCCTTGCAGAAAAGAAACAACGAATAAGTCTATTGAAAAATTGAACAACAAAGCTTCATCTAACAGAAATGAATTATTAATGGAAAGGAATAGTAATGCTAAATTATTAGAATTAAACAAAAATCTTAAATAGAATTGAACAACAAAGCTAATTAATTAGAAATATATAACAATTATAAATGTAACAAAATCAATAATCTGTAATGAACATCGAAGCTCTATAATTAAAATGAACAGCATAACAATATACTTGCAGAAAAAAGTTATCTTGTTATGATGAAAGTGAACATCAACACAATTCAATTACAGCATAGAAAACAGAGCAATTCATTAAGTTTGGCAATACGAAATAGTAAAGTGATACAACTACAATAAATAGAAATGAAACCAAACCATCACATAGCATAAATCGTAAAGATATAATACAAAGCATCAGCTTAATCCACCAGAGGCTGGGCCCTTAGCCACCAGCGAATGCTACTGGGCTACTTCAGATAAGGCGAATGAGCAGTGACCTCCAAATTATATATTAATCATTGAACTTGAGTGACATTACAATATGATCATGTTCTCTTGGCACCACAAGTCTGTAAATCAGAATTACAATTTGAAATAATAGAGATACATGCCCTTTCCTCCTATCCTATCTTATTATCTCTCTCTAATCATCCATCATGAATCATGAATCCCTCATTCCCCTTCTCTGATCTCTGTTCTGATTTAAATACACAGAGAGAAAAGAGAAGTTACAACCATGATGATTACAAAATGATTCTTATTACAAAATTAGATTGTTCTCAACAAATTGATAAGCAAGATCAGATCTAAAATATCTTTCATCAATCATTCAACAGGGACAGGTCGAATTTCGCATTGCAACTGGGATAATTTGGAAAACGGCCACGATAGTGAATCTGAGAAAAACATCTTTAGAGAACCTTCCATTTCTTTTAGTACTAGCCGAATTTGGGAAAACTGCCCAACAATAAACTAAATTGGTATGTTCTTAACAAAACCCATGTTTCAGATTTTCTATATTCTTCTCCATTTTCCCGAACCGTTCAATACAAAATTGTCACTTCATATTCCCGCGAATTTCTGAGTTGCATTTAATGATCAAATCTTCAATCTGGAAAATATCTTGGAGGCTAAAATGGTGAACAAATTTATTAATAAACCATCATTGGTAAAAAAAATGCATAATTATCAAATTTATTTAAAAATAAAGGAGAAGAAATAATATTTATCCATAAGAGCATAAATCATTATAAGATGGAATTATATGATAAACCATGGTAAATGACATGATAAAGAAAAGTAGAAATGGGTGGAACAAAAGCGATAATAATAATGACATATTAACAACCCAACACTTACTGTTACAAATTCTCTCCTACTTTGAAAAGTTTTGGCCTTAGTTTGCATTAGAGTGAGTTTTATGATTTGTGTTTGAACACGCAAGGCTTCTTATAGAGGTTCTTGATTGTTTTGGTCTTCCGGTGTTATGAAACCAACTCACAAAAAGATAGAAAAGTGAGATTAACACCTTAGAATTCAGCCTCTTCGAGGTGGCAACCTCATTTACATTACATAAATGAACAGTTCTTGGATGATTCAAATCACAAAACCTCCTTTCTATATACAGGAGTCTAAGGAGTCACAATATAATTGAGCCAACCTAACAATAATAATATAAAGCCATAAAAATAACAATAGAGGGATTCTATGGGGCACAGTAATAAAAATATGGGGACAATAGGGGCATAACAATATTAATAAGGGATACAACTACAATAGTAATGGGGT
>APFE031618665.1:0-32813 GCA_000404065.3 Pinus taeda | reverse complement strand
AAAATTGAATTCATCAACCCTTGAAATGTTGAAGGTGCATTGGTAAGGCCAAAAGGCATGACCAAAAATTCATAATGACCCTCATGAGTTCTAAATGTTGTTTTTGGAATGTCTTCAGCCTTCATTCTAATTTGATGATATCCTGAACGAAGATCCAACTTGGTGAAGTAAATTGATCCATGCAATTGATCCAGTAATTCATCAATGACCGGAATGGGAAACTTAACTTTAATAGTGAGCTTGTTGAGCTCCCTATAATCCGGACACATGCACCATGATCCATCCTTCTTGTGCACCAATATTGGGATTTAACTGTAAACAATACAAATAGAGAAATGCTTTGGGTTTGATCCATAAACAACACAAACAGAGCAAGGCCTCCATGATTTTACTAATAACACATAAAAAATGATGATGCCCTTCGGGAAACACTATATCAATAATGACAATACCTCTTGAGCTGATCACTGGCCAATACTATGACAAAAATGACGATTCCTCTTAAGCTTTACAAGGAATGACACCCTTCAGGCAACAAAGGCTAATATTGTGACAAAAAACAATGATGCCTCTTGGTATTTTCAAGGACAAATTCCCTTTAAGCAACTACTTCTATCTTTGACATCCCCTTTGAGAAAAATGACACTTGTTGTCATCAATGAAAAAACTATTTGCAACATTATCCCCTTTTTGATTGATGGAAAAACCACCAAACATTGATGGTCATTGATATCAATAACCCAAGCCTTGACATGTATCAAATTCCACCTATCATCGTGTTGAGGACTCTCCCTATCAGACTATGAAGATGCCTCCTTTCTTTTCAATACTTGCATTCTCTAATCTTTAAGGTTTTTCAATGTATGTATCAATGTATGCATTCTCTCCCCCTTTAAAATCAATGACAAAGGGTGATGCTTGTCTATAAAAACTTTCATAATCATATGTGAACCCGATTTTGTGGAGACTCCCTAGAATTGTATTTTTCTATTTGCTATATCTGCCTATATATGCATTCTCTATGTGTCAGCTAAAACTATGATACAATTTCCTCCTATTACCATGCTACCAATTCTTCTCCAACCATTCTTGTATGTTTTTGTGAACCTAATAGAGTCTCCCACTAATAGAATGTTGCTTTCTTGCAAATCTGACAAAACCTCCCCTTGATACCACGCTACTTTTCTATGGATTTGGTGGAGCCCCCCACCCCCCCAAAAAAAAATTATCCATTCTTCCTTTACTTGTATACAATTACTCAACAATTTCACCTAATATCAATGCTTTCATTTATCAATTCTCACAACTGTTCTTGAACTTTCTTGTGGACCTGATAAAATCTCCCTTGAAATCATGCTTCCATCTCCTAATGTTCTTGTACTTCCTTCAGATTATGGTTTTCTTGGATTATATATGTACCCCTTTGATTTGTTAAACCCTTTTGATGTGAACGTACACATTCCTACTATTATATTTTCTTATCCTTACTTGACCTCTTAGATATCATCAAGTCATACTATCAAATGTAACTGGAGTATTTCCTTATGATAGTCCATATGCTGCCTTCATATTAGAGTGATCAATCTACCTACATAGAATTTCTTCTTCAAGTTTTTATTTAAAAAAACAATAGTATTAAACATTAGATCTGAGAGGTTAGATTTAATTATGGTTCTTCCTGTCTTCTTTTCCATCCTATATAATTACTCCTTGGATTGATAGAATATACCTCTCTCTTGTGCCATCTCATGTTGAGTCTTTAATCTTGTGTTGTATGACCTTCATTGTGACATATATAACATTCAACAATGGGATTAAATATTTGTAGAAATAGATGAAGTATTCTTATAATTTGGTCCATATGCTTCCATCTAGGCATTTGATAATATCCTCTGTACCTGATCAAATCATAGGTCTTGCAATCTTGTGCTTTGTGGCCACATTTTGTACATGTAAAATAGTAACCTAAGAAATTATTTTGATACCCTAAGATATAGGGTGACCTTGATATTATGAAGTTATTCCTTGGATAAGCTTCATTTATTTGTTGATTTACAACACCTACTTAATTGTTCTTTATAGACCAAGTTACGCATATTCTTTGTTATGGGAGTTTTACTTCCTTCATTCTAAATCCTTTCATTTTCATATTTGAATGTATCTTTTTGTTTCCTAGCATCACCTCAATAATGAATTAAATAAGCATGCATGGGTTGACTCATAATTTTCTTGGGACCTTCAAAGGAGTTACTACTGGATGCAATGAATGTTAGATCAAGCCTCTTGGGATAATCATCATTTGGTGTGCTTGGTAGACCTTTGTTCTTGGGAGCCTTGCAACCTTCTTAGTAACAAAGACTCATTTTAATGAGATGAGACTTTTATATGTTGAGAATGTGATCTAGAGATTCAGTCCCTTTGTGAAACTTTGATTCGAGCTACTCCAATTCTTCTTTCAAGAGGACAACTTCTTCCTCTCTTTTTTCACAATTTTTTTCCTTCTCATATAGCTATTATGAAAAAAACTCCTTTACCCTTGTAGCTTCTTCTAGGTTTACTTTGAGACAAGAATGGAGTCCTAAGATTTTTTTCTTGAAGTTGTTACATTAGTCTACCTTCCCTCTTTTTGAGGATATTTATTTCCTTAAATTCACTTCTAATTTCTCCTTCATATTATGTTTCTAATTTAGGTTCTTCTATTTCAATGATATAATATTTCACCCCCTGCATCATTGGTCACACTTTCATTGCTTTCATTGTCACTTTGTCCTTTTGAGTAGAAATTCTTCTTCTTATTGGCTTGCTTCTTCTTTTGGTTCCTAGACTTGAATTTTGACTCATCATCACTATCATTCATTTTAGCATAAGTATTATCGCCAAAAAATGATCACCTAGCCATTTCTAACTAGGTGGATCGAAATACACCATCTAGATTTAATTTTACCATAGTAAAATCGCTTTCACTATGGAAAACAATTTAGTAAACCACTTTTATTAACTTATTTTCTTATTTAAATCAAAAAAACCCCATGAGAATAATTATATAAATTATTATTTATTTAATTTTCTCTATGATTGTCACATTTTGACTAATTCCCTTAGGAATAATTAAATAAATCACTATTTATTTAATATTCCTTGTTTCTATTATTGGAATAATTCTCAAATCACTATTTAATAATTATTTCATTTTCAAACCATTATTAATTCTCACGAAATAATTAATAAATCATTTTATTTGTTAATTATATCTAAATAAAAATATATAACCATTTTAAATTTCTTTTCCCTCTCCAATAAATATAATAAAGTATTCCAAGATGTTAGATCTTGATTTGGTTAAATATTATTTTATTATTCTCCATTTTCAAGATTAACTCAATACTTTGTTATAAATTGGAGGGTTTTTCATTCATTCTTCACCATGATCATAATCATCATTACCATTATTGCCTTTTTTCTTTTGAGATCCCATTTGAGTTCTCCACATTTTGTCTGGGTTTTTCACATATTGAGAGAGAATATCATTTTTTGAAGCATTAAGGACATCAAAGGACCCATCCCACAAAGGGGGTCTTATAGACTCTTTTTTAGATCTCATTCACGAGCTGTTTTTAATAAATAATTTATTCAATTAAAGTCTTTCCATTTTGGTTAGTGAATTGGATATTTTTACCGTTGCTTTCTATTCAGGAACGTCTATACTTTTGTTGCAATTTTTTCATTTTTATTACATATCTGAATCACAAGTAGCCATCAACTTGTTTTTAGGGTCACTTATCGCCTAGTGACTTATGTGAAGTGTTTTATTTACACCTTCCAGGAAATTTAGAAGCATAATGACCTATCCTTCCACATTCAAATCACTTGAAAGGGAGCTTACCTTTGAACACACCAATTTCCCTTTTCAACTTTCAGACAAACTTGACTTCTTCTTCATTAGAATTAGAGTATGCTTGATATTCATGTTTTCCTCTTCTTTGGCTACTTGGAATGTTCCTTCCTTAACTCTCGATTCATCCTCTATTCTTAGATCATATGCTAAAATTGTTCCATGAAGCATATACACGATTATTTTTTCCACCTCTGTTAGTTCTTCAAGGGCTAATACTTTGGGATTAAATATGAATGGAAGAGATCTCAATACCTTTCGAATAATAGCACCATGTTTTACTTCTTCACCAAGGCTTATAATGGAGTTGAAAACATTGTCTGCTCGAAGAAAATATGAAGTAATGTCCTCATATTCTTCCATCTTTAAGCTTTTGAATTAGCCCTTGAGATATTGTAGCATTGCTTCTCTTACTTTCATATCCCATTCATAATAAGTTTTAATCTTATTCTATACCTCATGGGCTGAATTATGTTGCATTACTTTGACAAATTACGAGTATACGAACCACTTAAGATATCATGTTTAGCTTGAGCATTGGATGTGTAGAGTTCTTTATTAGCTACATCCATCATAATAGTATTGGGGAATTTATAATTTATCTCGAAAATTTACCAAACATCTTCTCCCAAGGATATGAGATAGGTCTCCATCCTTATCTTCCAAAAAGAATAGTTGGATCCATCAAACATTGGGGGCTTGCACGCTGCTATGATATACACCATTTTTCTTGAAATCAACCTTCTAGTAGTTAAATGTTCTTGAAGATAACCTACTCTGATTCCACTTGTTGGATCAAAGATCATACTGAGGGAGGGAGGGTGGGGGGTTGGGGGGGGTGAACTTTCGTGATAGCAATTTTACGAAAAAGGCACACCTTGGTTGACATGGTCAAGAGGTCCTCTCGAATATTTTTTTCTGCCTTTTTAGGTTCAAGAGACAAATTACAAAAAGGGACATGATGGTTTTTTCTATTTTGTCTCTTTTTCAAACTCTCTAAATACGAAAAATATACCGAGTTACTCTTCCGTCAGACTCATAAAATTAAACGAGGAAGAATTGTCAGCATGACAAGATTGAGTTTCTCTTTCCTAGGACTCGTAAAAATTACTGGGATGGATTCATTCGAAGAATGAAATTATACGACAAGCATATGATATCCCCTTCAATCTTGTGATTAAAAATAATTGGTGTACTCACAAGAAATAGAGGGGAAAAATTAAAGTGAAACATCTCTTGTATAGGCAACATGTCACTCTTGAACATGACACTCATCTCTTTCTCGTGTCGGGTTTGGGGTATCCTCACCCAGTCACTTGTCCTTTCGAGTTTGGGTGATCCATTTAGCCTCTCATCTAACTATTACACTTCGTCATCATGACCCTTGGGCTAATGTTGAGTCAAATGTTGAACACTCTAGAGTTGTGTCACTGATATGTCCAAGAGAAGTCCTATCTACAATTTATTTCCTATACATTGTCTGACCTTTTGCCATAGTCTTGGACCATACTCATTTGTTCCACTTTATTCCTTGTTTCCTGTTGATGATGAGGGAATCACTATAGCCATCCTTTGAGGGGTTACTTCTTGTCAACTTCAACACATTATCCAGGAAGGTGACTTTGAAACTCCCTTTCAGTACCTTAGAGCTTGGATGCCTTAGTGGCAAGTTCTTCATATCCAATGATAGGTTTTCATCATTAGCCTTCGATCGGATGATACCATGAGTGTTCGACTTCATCTTCATTTTCACATTCATGGATTTTACTATCACACATTGAGAACCATTATCATTATTGGTGGTTTCTCTCGTGCTTGTTAGCGATCCACATCATTGGCCGGTAATTAGGTAGTTTTCTAGCATGTTTGACTTTGAAAAATTCATTCGCATGTTAGAATCTGTACTTTAATTGGGTTGGGATGGAGTGCAAGACCTTGAGTTTTGTCAAATATAACTTAGGCTACATGGAGTTATGTATTATTCATAATTGTATGCATGTTTATGACCATGCCATGGGACCTTATATATAGGATTATGATGATCCTTCTATATCGGGTGGCTGCATCTATACCATGGATCTAAGATTTCCAGACAATCCTTTTCGTTCAGATGGTTATGCCCATACTATGGATCTTTTCACATGGTACTTTCTATCCGGATGGCTGTGTCCATACGATGGATTCATATTTTGATATATATGACAGAGATATCAAATATGAATATGTATATGCATCTTTAATTTCTAGGTCTCCTGACAGTGTTTGTTCTCATCCTTGCAAAATCTCATAAAGCATCTAAGCCATCACTCCTTGTTTTGCCTTCATGCTTTAGGGGGAATCTGTTACACAGTATTTTGTCACACCTCCTACACTTCCCTATGTCATACCCCGTAGTGCCCTAGATTTGGAAATCATGTAGTGTACCCATCCTAATATCCACTCTTGATCCCCCCTGAAGAATTGATGAAAACATTCCTTGAGCCTTCCTTGATGAGGTGCGCTCAAAAGCCTAATTTTAGGATCACTACAACTGCAACACTTCCTACCCATTCTGATGGCAGGTTGCACCATACTAGATTCACGCTACTAGTGTTTTTTTAACTTGGATATTTGCGTTGATCCCTAAAAGGAAAGTTTTCCAAAAGAGGATGAGAAGTTTCGTGATCTAGAGGCTTCCAAAATGACGAGTTGGAGGTTGTTCATTGTGGATATGGTCAAATTCTCCCAATATTTCCCTTTGATCTTATCCCTATGAGCTTCCTCCTTGAGATGAGGGTCTTCCCCTATCTTTGGTGAGGTCCTAAATCCCTCTCCCTACCTATATATTCATCCTCTCCCATTCCCAAATGGTTGGTCTCTGATTATTTGCACCCTTATTTTGAGAAAGTGCCTACATGATATTCATTTTGGCTTGGAGAAGGAGTCCTTAGAGAGCTTGGGCTTGGACTTGGACGTTCACTTAAGGAGGGTTTACTAACTTCAAGGCCTAGGTTGTATGCTTCCTCTTTTATTCATTAATATATACAACTACTGGTTCACTTTCCATAAATGCTTGTTTCAATGCTTCATTTATTTTAATGCTCCTTGATCTGTTAAGTGGATTACATTCGATTATGTTTGTTTTGATTTTATGTTTTGTTGTGTCTTTGGCCTCTTGTGTAGGTATTCAAACGATGTGAACAATAAAGGACTAAGCCTGAGGAGTGAGCGATCAAGATCTTCAACAAAGGAGTGCGTTATAACATCAGAACAAGGTAGGTCTCCCTCTTCTTTGATTTCGATTGTAATTTAGGAAAGTGTCTTGTAGATTGTCATGTTGGTTGCTAGTCCCACTCATTGGGATAGAGGGATCGTCTTTATCCATAGGGAGGATTTACCTAGACAACAACTGTGGATGTGCACGACATGATCTCGTAGTGTCCAAGCCCAGTTCATGCCAGAGAATTCATTGTGTGTGTAAATTACATCCAATAAATATGCAGAAGTATAAAATCTCGCTTTCCCACCCTTGGGAGGATTCAGGGCGTTACCTACATGGATATTTAACTCTTGAGCCAACAAGTCTAACCAGTTGAATGACTTCCCCTCATTCACAACCTTGTTCAATAATATTTCCCACCCTTCAGGAAAGGTCTCGATGCTCTGCTGACCTTAGATTCTGCAAGCTAAGATGATCAACAACTGATAAGCCCTCCTAAGATACCTTGTCTTATATGTGTTTGTGGGTGTCCGTCTAAACTTTGATATCTCCTTCTCCCAACTCTTAACAAAATATTTTGTGCCCAAAAAAATGTTGGTGGCATAAAAGTATGAATCCATGAGTGTTTTTGGCTCACGAAAATGGTACATACATTGATAATCTGTTGTTAGAAAAGTAGAAAGCCTTTGTCCATTGGTACTACTCAAAGTCATGGTATTCACATCAATATGTGAGACAATCTAGTTGATGACATTTGCACATGGGAAGTGTTATAGCTCAAAATATCACCCTTTGTATTTGTGATGCTTGGTTTATGGCCTAGGGCAACCGCTCCTTCCATACTTGGTCCAAATATTTTAAAAACAATGTTTTACTCCCTGTACGCTACTTTGAGTTGTGTTAAAAGTGTGTACACATGGGTTAGTCAATACCCAACCTACGTATATGTGTTAAAACACTTAAAAAATTTAAATCTCTAACTATGAGTAGAGTTCATGAGTTTACCTATTGATTACCTCCTAGTGACCGTGGCCCAACTGTCCCAACTGTTTCCCCAACTAAAAAACTAATTAGGTGAAGTATAAAAAGACTACTATGGGAAGGCCTTAAGGAGGAGAGAAAGGATAGAATTATTATACTGAGATTATCTCCTGATCAAGTCTGATGTATCCCTATGCTTCAAGCACTTCCCCAAGTTCAGGAAACCCTTGTTTCCTTGAGTGTTGATATTCTCCCACTTGCTTGAGATATCATGGTATTGGTTATGGAAGGAGGCTATTGAAGGTTGGGATTGGATGGGCCTGAAGGAAGGTTCCACTTGGAGTCGGAAGAGGAAGAATTAGGTGAACTCTTTCCATGTTTATTATAGTTTTCTACAATAAAAAGAAACACTATCTTGTTCCTGATATTGACATTGTTTATGCATCTGATGTTATTATTATGGTTTATATATGAATGACTATTCTAATGTATAACTAACCATTTACTTATATGATATAAAGTTGATTTTACTAAAATGCTTTATCTATATGCTGCTATGTGTATTTGAATTGGTTGATTTGCATATTCGAAGATGATCAAGAGTTGCAGAGGGTTTGAACCCTGGCTAGAACTACCCAAACGAAGGACATCTGAGTATGTTCATCCTCGCATAGTTCGTTTGTTTAAGCATGTTGCCTGAGTTTAATGCTTGTTTCTTGTTGTAGATTACTCTTTCTCTGCTAGGGTTTTGACCCAAAGCCCTAGGTACTTATTCCCTGAACAAAATTGGCGACTCCACTTGGGATAACAATGTTGTTATTCCTAGTTTGGGTTGTTCAGTGTCTATCTAGGCTCAGTTCTTAGTTTGCTTGTTGTGATTGTGTTGCTTGCTCCTGTTAGGAACTCAGACTTCAAGTCTGATCTTTTTCATGAGGACTCATTTTTTATTTTTCTTGTAAAACTTCAAATACACACCTTTTTTTGTTTACAGAAGTGTAAACACGTAAGTTTCTGTGAATTGAAACTGCGTATACGCGAGTTTCTTTTGGCAGAAGAGCGTGTACATGCACCTGTGTAGGGACACAGTCGTGTATATTATTTTTTGCATGCTTTTTTCAAATCTCTCTACATAGAAAGATTTATTTCTTGGTCTGTGTGGTTTCTGAGTGGTCAGTTTCTGTCTTCAGGATTTAATTATTCAGTGAGCTTACTATTAGGAATTTTCTCCTACTTTGAAAAGTTTTGGCCTCTATTTGAATTAGAGTGAGTTTTATGATTTGTGTTTGAACACACAAGGCTTCTTATAGAGGTTCTTGATCATTCTAGTCTTCCGGAATAGAAGATTGTTTGCAATCTTTGTGTCAAATTTCATGATTGGTCTGCGTTCTTTGCTTCTCGTCATTTTTGTGGCCATACACTTTTTCTTGTTTTTCGAAAGTTTCTTGTTGATGAATTTGAAAGTGTCTTTCTTGATCTCTTGATCAGTTTCTCAAAGCTCTTTTTGCTGCTTTTAGATTGTTTAGTGTAAATTGAAACACCTATTTTGTTCAAGTTCTCATTCGTGTTGAATTAGTAACTTACAAAGTTTCCTTGTGCTTTACTTTTGGTCTTTGAGTCTTTGGTAGCATTTTGAGTGCTTTTGAAAAGTTGTTTTTATTACTTCTTGAAAAAGAAAATTTCTTCAAAAACATTCTTTTTGCTTTCTTTTGCCAAATTTGATTTTGGTTTTGTGAAAGTGAATTGTGATTTTTTGAGATTTGCCTTTCTTATTTGGAGGAAATTTGTATTTGAAATTTGCATTCTCTTCAAACATTTAAGTTGGCTTATCAAAAAATTTTAACCAATTGCTTTCATCTCTTGTAGAGTAATCTAGAATTTTGCATCATCATATACACCTTGCATTAGGGTAGTTTTGCATTATTAAAGCATCAACAGTTTTTTAGTTTTTGTGAATGTGAGGTTTGCTATAAGAAAATAAAAGGAAAAAAGTTTTTGCTTTATAGAAGTTTCTTAGAACCCAAGTAGAAGTTGCTTTTCATCGAACAACAAAAAACTGCATTGCATATAAGTTAGTTTTTCACTAATTTCTTTTGTGTCATACGAACACCATCAGTTTCACTTCCATATTGTCCCTTTGACTTAAAGAGAACAACCACTTAAAATCAATCACTTAATAAAATAAACTAGAAATTTTTATATTATCAATCAGTACACACCAACAAGTTTTAGGTTTATTTAGGGCCTTGAATTAGGCGAGAGGAGAGTAAACTCTCCAAGGCCACTCTAAATTGTAAAACATAGAAGTCTGAATAAAGAGTGGAATCCAATAGCATTAGGGAGACTTGGAAAGCTCCATGACTGGGAGTTAAGCACGAGGGTTTGTGAAGATAAGGACGAGAGATACCCCCTGTCTTACTTGTTGGATCTTACCTCACAACTATTTTGCCCGACTTCCGATACGAGTTGGTGCCTTTAGTTGCCAATCCTAGGGATCTACACAGGTGGCTATGGAGGGGAATCTCGTGGCACTTGAGATTGATGTTGCATCACGTTCAACAGTACTTCTGGACAGTACCCTTGCGAAGCTTGGGGGCTTGCACTGGTAAAGGCTATCGTCTGGAGGTCATTGTAACTACCTCTGATACCTTCACTAGTAGACCTGGGGCATAGTTACCCTAGTCTATTTTTGGAAGGCCCTTTTTATTCACTTGTATTTTGGTGTCTGGTCCTAATCACCCAGAGTGGAAATACGTGGAAGTTGTTTGACTCCCAAATTCTTTAGGAACATTTTTAGTGTGTGTTCTGTATTCCTAGTCAACCTAGCTTTCAATTTTCTTGAGTCTTTAAGTAAACCTTATGAAAATAATTCAAAGTGGCTGATCAATCACTTATATCGTCCCATAGACTTCGTGGGCTTTCACCTGCGAGTCCAGAGCCTTCTCCTAGAAGGCATAGGAGTGATACTGCCAGTGGTTTTCAACTAGTGGCAGCTGACACATTGGAGATTGATCCTCCACTGGGGGGCATTAGTGTACAAGATAGACCTAGTACTACCACAAAGTTAGAGAGGAACACACCAGTTCTTTCTTGAGTACCCTTCTAGTCAGAAGATAATATTGAGGTAGAAGAGATTTCAGATTCAAGTGCGGCTCCTAATTCTCCTCTCCCTTTTGATCATCCAGACGTATTGTTATACATTGGAACTCTGACACGCAGGCCTTCAAGCCCAAGTCCACACACATATATCCCTTCAATGACCACTGCTGGAAGCATGACATCCACCATGAGTGCTACGAGTATGCAGAATCCTATATCAGTACAAGGGGGAGGAACTATTTCCATCCCTTCTACATCCTTATTTGGGTCTACTGCTAGCACATCCTTATTTGGGTCCACTTCCATTCCGTCAACGAGTGGAAGTTCCCAAGCTAATGCATCCAGATTTGGATTCTTCCCTTTTGGAATGCCCTCTCAAAGTATTCCTTCAACTCCATTGAATGTACCATCAACTGCCTCCATGTCCATGATGAATGGATCAGATTCTTTTCAGGGTTTCCCTTTTGGAAGTGGTCATATACCACATTCCAATCCGATGGTAGGGTCTATGCCTTTTCCTTTCATGAGTTAAGGCAACAATCCTTTTTAGAGTTGGACTAACCTTGCAGTTAGTGGGAGAGGAGCTGTGAATCCGTCTTTCGGCCAATAAGGGAATGTGCCATATTCCCGAGTCAATTCATTTTGAAGTTTTCCACCCTTAGCTAATCCTTGGAACCCTTACCAGTGGCTGTCAGCTCCTTACAATAATTCGTTAGGGGGAAACTTTTCCGGTTATGGAGGTTTTTTGGTTGGAGTTAGTCAAACTCTGATTTTTGCTGGACCATAAGGGTCACCTTTTGGTCCAGTAGGTTCTACAAGTTACTTCAGGCAACCTGGTGCCTTTCAAATTCCAGGTCATTCTTTTCAGACTTTTGGGAACCCTGCCCAATCTGAGTGGAATCCCCAAGGTCCTCCATGACTTCCTTTTCTAGCCACGCTTAATCTGCCAGACTTGACTAAGTTGATGAATGATCCAATCAGATACAATCTAGCTTGGTCTCTGGTCCCAACCAAACTTCCATCAGATATTCCAAAATTCAAAGGGAAGAGTGGTGAAGACCCAAGCGACCATGTAACCATGTTCCATTTATGGTGCTCATTTAACTACCTAATCGATGATTCGATTAGGTTAAGACTATTTCAACGTACCTTAACTAGGAATGCGACTAAGTGGTATATAGAGTTTCCAGGGGGCACCTTTACGTCTTTCGCCGATTTGGCTAACATTTTCAATTGCATGTCCATTACAAAGCTGTAACTAAACTTCTGACCAATTTTCATTAGGACACGGCTACTCATATTTCGGATCATATCCAGGAATGGAGACGGAGAAAGAGGATCATCAAAGCTGAAATTCCACCTGAATTCTGTCTCAAACGGTTTTTAAAATCATTACAACCAGAGATCTCCAAGGATGTTTCTATGTTCGAAGTTTATTCCAAATCGCAGGCTATCTTTCGCGCCTAATAGTCAACACTAATATATTCTCAATTTGAGACTCTTCAGAAAATATTTCCTTATGCTCCTAGGCCCATGGTTGATATAGCCAAACCGAAGCCAAGCCCTCATGTTGATGGTATTGTTGTATTGATTGATGCAAATGCGGTGAACCTTTTGAATCAATTGCAGCAGTTGTCTCTACAATCTGCTTCTTCCAATCAGGCTGCACCGTCTACTCTCCCTCTCAACCACCAAGTATCTAACCTTTTCCTTGCTTCTCAAGGCTTTGCATGCATCTTGTACCTGAAGTGCATACAAGTTCTTGGCTAGCACACCAATATGTTTCCACTTTCCCGCCGTCACGAAATTTTCTAGAAAAAGAGCTGATTTTAAATTAGTGATATCTCCCTCATCCAAACTCTGATTTAGCCGATTATTTTTTGAATTTGGGTATTTTTCCACAAGGATTCCAAATCTTCTATTTGTTTATGAAAATTTTGTACATAAATTTTTAGATCTTCTCTGCAAACTCTCGGCCCAAAACTCAAAACTTTGAAATCTCCTCTCAGTATATTGTTCTTCCTTGATCACCTTTTCTTTACTCACCCCCAAGACTAATAGCATAGGTTCTCATTAAAATTTGGATATAGGTTAAATATGGAGCTTAATTACTAGATTGATAATCTAACAAAAATAGCATTCAGCCATTCCCTCTATTTATTTTAACATAATATCTTGATAAATGAATAATAGTATAAACCCCTTGAAAATAAATTAATTTCGCTACACATTAGCAGGGTTGGAATTTCAAAAAAGACCAGCCCGTCAAATTTGAAGTTTTTCAGAGTTTCTAACCTGTTTTCATGGTTTCAAAACAGATTTTTGACAGTTTTGTAATTCTTTAACCTGTATTTGAAGGGAAAATCACCCCATGACGGGAAATTTGCCCGTCAAATTCCAACCCTGCACATTAGTAACCATAGACAAGAAGAATAATAATGATAGATAGGAATAATAATAATAATAATTTAAATAGTAACAATAATAAACTTATAAATAATTTAGTCGGCCTACTGTATTTACATCAAACCTAGTTCATATTTATCAAAAAACCCTTTTCATTCTTTTCTCCGTATGTCGGTCCTGATGATGAGTCTGGGTCTAGACTCGAAACGTCGACCAATATAAAGATGAGCACTGTGGAAAATCCGAACTCCTCTCAGATGTAGAAGTTTTTCTACAAAACCTCGTTTTGATACCATGTAGAAATTCCCACCTGTAGATCACCTAATAATGCAATATACTAAAGAAAAATACTTGATCTACTTCTACAACCAATTTAGTAGAAGCTTAATCGAACATGAGCAACATCAATAAGAACACATATAACTGATATGGAGAAATCAATCACACATAACACAAAAGAATTTACCTGGGGAAAGCCTCAGCCTGAAACCCCAACTGTGTATTATCATACAAGTGGAAATATAGCCATTATTACATAAAGTATCAGCTCAAAAGCTATCCTGATCTCTCTGCAATACCTCTGCAGCTCATTGACAATCAAAGGCCTCTATCTAACATCTGATCTGCCCTCCAAGCCTTCTATTTCTTTGCGCAATTTTGATTGGGGTCCAGTGCAGCCACTTGTGTGAATTGGCCTCTTCACACTCACTAACCTCTGATCCAACTATGCAGTCCTGAAGGAGATAAATCCTTCTCCATGGATGAGCTTCCTTTATAGGAAAAAATAATCATCCAACTGATAGTACACTATCCATTCTTTGATCTCAACTGGGTCTCTGTTTGAATTGACATGCATGACTTATTCATGAGAGAATATTCAGTTATCTGAAGAACAATAGTTACATGCATGCAAGCATTAACTAATTGAACTCACATTAATTTAAACAAACTATTTAAATCAGTCTAACTGGACTTGACGCAGTTAACTGAGCTAACTAATTACTACTCAAATTAGAACTCGTCCTTATCTCTTTAATTGATGGATAAATTCCTCAATTAATAGAGAAATTGTTGCACGCCCTCAAATAGAATTCATGTTTGATTTTTCACAACTAATTAAATCATGGAGAATTAATTAATTTATTTTCAAACAACTGTTAAGTTAAAATTCAAATTTTACTTCCTATTTTAGTCAAGGGACTGACTAAAATTGGAATCCATCCTAAACTGCTAAAAATAACAATGCTATTTTTAGCACTTCCATTTCTCGTTCCTTGTTGCTCAATCCATCATTGGTACCTATTATCACTCCAGGAAACTCTCCTAGGTTGTAGATCAGAGATGCCTGGTAACATGTAATCTTCAATATTGTTCTCTGAACTATTGGAATAAATGATGGTTTGGATCAAGCCAGATAACCATTTCAACTATGTTTTTACTAAAGACATGCATGAACACACTCAGCTTACAAGGCTATAGACCACTAATGTTCAATAGTTTGTAGATTCAATGAATGGATGGAGAATACTGACCATACCAGCAATTACATACATAAACATAAATGAATGGCTAGCTACAGGCAACAAATGAGAATATTGATTGTACAGACAAATGCATATATGAATACATATGAATGGCTAGCTACAGGCAGTAAAAGAAACTTGCAAATCTAATTTATCAATGTAGAGATAAGATGACAGTTATCTGGCATTAGATATAGAAGAAACATGAACAACCTGTTCAAGTGCAAGCTTATAACAAAAGAGAAAATGGACATTGAACATATAACAACAAAAGAAGCTTGTATTACTAATGAATGAAGATGAGAAGCTTGAGTAGCAAAGTCTCATTAGTCTCCAAAAGTTGAACCCGTATTACATCTTACTAACAACCATTTATAGCTTGTTTACAATGCTCCTAATCTCTAAGAGGCTCGGAGTCTTAATTTGTATGATCTGTCCCTTAACTATTTAATTCCCTCTATGGCAAGCATGGCTTGAAGGTTTTCCTCTTCTGACAAACGAATAACTGCATTCAGATATTTTGGGTAGTTGTTGCATTTTCTGGGAGTTTTTATGTGCCAGCGATGCTCCATAACATTTGTTGGTGTGGTTGTTGCGTTGTTTGTGCTACTGATCCTGTTTGATTCGGGTTGCAGCATGTTGTGGCCCTTCCAATGATTTAACAATGCATGCTTCTGTTATAGCAGAACAACACCGCTCCTATGGTGGACCTTTGTTGAAAACAATGTATATTTTTGTTTTAAAAAGAAAACACAACCATCACTGCTAAATCCCACCTTCTCTATTCTTTTGGACTTCAACAGTCCTGAAAAATGATTAATTCCTTTATCGGGTTTTCCCCGAGGGTTATTGTTGCATATCGTAGCTGGCCGGTTCCCTCACTTCCCTTTGAATTTGGTAATTCATGAAAAACATAAAAGATTGCCTTCAGCGGACTTCAAAATATATATATTTCATCACTATCGGCGCTAGCCAAGGTTCCTTTGTATTTCGTTGAAACAATGAAAATACATTAAAAATGCATTGAAAACGGCCTTGGGCAGACTTGAAAAATTATACAATATCATTGTGAATCCCATCAGGTCTAGGTTTAATCGCTATCGCAAGTCGCATCCATATGTGTGTAAAGGTTGTTCCCCTTGGTTTCTTTTGATAGTGATCTGATGATGTAATGTGGGTCATCGATCTGTAATGTGGGTCATCGATCTGTGTGCATGATCGATAGTCCACGTTTAATTGTTGGTTGCAGTTGCAACTTCCCCCTGGTCTGTGTCGATAATGTCGTTTTTCCTCCGTTGATTGCAACCCGTCGATCCGATCATCGGCGATCGCTGATTGGCGATGTCCAACACCGATTTCCACTACCTGTGACCACTGATTTGCAATTTAGCCGCTTAGATCTGGGCCATTGATCAGTTAGATCTAACGGCAGCTATGCATTCTTGTGTTTTAAGCCTGCAACAATGGTTTTTCATGGTTTTTGAAGTGTTTTATTGCATTTTTTCCCTTCCACGGGCTCTCGACATGTGATGGTTTTTCTCCTTGGATGATCTTAGTGAAGATTTTGAAGATTTTAAGAGAAAATTTGGATCCTTTGGCATGATTATGCTGGCTTATGGAGATTTTAAAGGGCATACTTGGATCCATTTTTGGACCATTTTCCCACAAGGCTAACACTAGCTCCTTCTTGGGATGAAAGACTCCCTATGAGGTTTCAAGAACTACAGAGCAATGCCTTTCCTATAAAAACAAGATTAAATCTTCCTCCTAGTGTTGCATTGGGCATGGATTCTATTTAGCATGAAATAAAAGCTTGAAAACAACATATTTACAATACCAAGGCTTAAAAGCCTTAACTGAAATAAAGTTCAAAGAACAACCCATTGACTGGGTTGTCAAAAACATATCCTCCTTCCTTTAAAGCATTCCTTTTGAGAAAACAACTACCAAACTTAAAATTGACCCTTTTTACCTTTCTATGAAAGGTTTCTTTCTCTTGGTCAATGTGCATATCAGTTGATTCATCAAAAACTTGCAAAAGCCTATTGATTTGATCCTCTAATTAAAAAAATTTCTAGCATTTGGTATTATCAGGTAGAGATGGTCTATATTTCACCTCATCTTTTTGTGATTTCAGCCTTGGACATTTTGATTGAAAGGTTTAGCACACCTGCTGAATAATAAAGTCTACTTTATACTCTGTTGTGTCATTTGTGATCTGAAAACTTAATATAAAAGATGAATTAATGTATTCCTTTGTGGGGGACACAAGGACTTCACCTATTCCTGTAGTTTCCTTAGAACAAGCCCCATCAAGGATCATGTCCCAAATCTGTGGGCCTTCTTCCTCTGTGATCTGGCAAACTGGTTTTTTAAGCTGCATAGAGACCAACTGATAAGGCTTGGTAATGTCAAGACCAAGCTTATCCATGACAACCTTGGGCATTGGATTATGGCTAGCTCCAATGTCCAGAAGGAAACTATGAAGGATTTTATCATGAATAGTCAGAGAGACATAGAATGATGGGGAGTTGTCTTCACAATTTTCAATCATTGGGCTCAAAATAATAGTTGGTTGGTCATATTGCAGATTTACATAGTCAGTGGAAGCTTGGATGACATTAGGCTCAAGAGCCTCAAGGATGAATGCTTTGAAGGACTCATTATTCACTAGTTCAATCAGAGGCATAGGTATTCTTAGCTTCTGAATTTCTGATTGAAAACTGAAAGGAGAAGGAGACTTGTCAAGGCCTCTTACCTCTATGGTTGGAGCTTTGAGGATGATAGGATCAACTGCTAGTTGCTTCTATTTATTAGCTTGTTGTTCTACAAGGAAAATAGCTTTATGAACATGAGTCTCATTGACATTATTCATCTTCGACCTTAGATTATATCTTTGTTGATCTTCAGTTTGTAGAATAGCTTCACCATCACATTCTTGGTTATTTTGGTCATTGAATAATGACTTCTCATAGGCAGCTTTGGTTAAAAAGGTGGTGCTACCTTTGTCTTCCATATAATGGATCTCATCATCTTCCTCAAACTGCTCTTCTTCCATGACTGCATTCTGAAAGGGACCTTCACCCTTTGGTCTTCATTGGCATCTTTGTTTCTTTGCAGGATCTACAACTGGTCATTTTCCCTTCTATATGATTTGGATTTAGAGGAGTAAAGGTTAGGAACCTTTCCTTTCCCAGAATGTTGCTCAACCTTTAAATTGGAAACTTTAGAGGCTAATGACTCTATCATCTTGGCCAATTTATCGATATTTGGATCTAAAGATGATGAAGGCTCGCCCCTCTGTCTCCTTCTATCAGCATTACCTTTGAGCTTTTCTGCAACCATGATGTTTGATTCTACTTCCAAGGTTGTATCTTGCATATCAGCCAAAGAAGCACATCACCTCTCCCTCAATAGTAAACATAAGTCAGAATCAAAGGTGCTGCCGTAGATGAGTCTAGCAGAGGTAGTGGTGGGTTTCACTTTAGCTAGTATCTTGTTGTACTTGTGGTTAAATCTCTTATTAAAATCAGAAAGCAGCTCACCATTTTCCCTCTTTAAGTTCCCAAAATCAATGTGGTAGTAGAGGAGATCCTTCTTATCCCCCCAATGCTTTATAAATGCATCATCTAAAGCCTCAATATCTGCTATAGATATTGGGGTCAGTTCCCTAAACCATTTTCTAGCCTCTCCATCTAGGCTTTGGACAAAGACTCTCATCCAGACATCATCTTCACTAATGTCCAGGTTATCAACATAGCTATAGAATGACTCAAGATGTTCTTCAGCAGTAACACCTTTAGTCCCAGTGAACTTAGGCATATACTTTTGATATTCTCTAGTAGGCATGGCATTCAAAGGAGAGGGTAGTATTAGAGGTGCCTAGCAGCTATGATTCTTTCCATTTTAGTAGGTGCTTGTGGGCCTTCCATAGCTGTGGTGGCTAAAAGAGTACTAGCAGTCCGAATGATAGAGGGTTGAGGAGTGACTGATAAGACTAAAGGAGTATGATGGATAGGGGGTGAGGTTTCCTTTGGGCTTAAAGCAAAAGGAGAACCTAAAGAATAAGGAGCTTTATGAATCTCTGAGAGTTTTTCTTCACTGCTAGTATTACATGCTATACTCTCAACATGTATTTGTTGTATTATAGGCCTTTTGTTGAAGAGATATAGGATAGTTTTTAGGTTTACCTGCACCTGATGCTTGTTTCTGCAATACCTTTCTCTCTTTGATGATTTTTTTAGGATTAGGTACTGGGTCAGTGTGTAGCTTTTGAGTATTTCTCTGAGTATGCCTCACAAACTAAGCCAGAACTATGAAGTGGAGTTTCCAAGAGGTTTGGCCTCCAGCAAAGTCGCCAGATAGATGATACAACCAAAAATGTGCCCAGAATTTGTTTATCATCAAAGTTGGATCTGTGTCGTTTCACAGGGAAGATGAGCTTCAGTTTCCTCTCCTCAGCAACAGCGCCAATTATGTTATCACGCTAGGAAACTCTCCTAGGTTGTAGATCAAATATGCCTGGTAACATGTAATCTTCAATATTGTTCTCTGAACTATTGGAATAAATAATGGTTTGGATCAAGCCAAACAACCATTTCAACTATGTTTTTACTCAAGACATGCATGAACACCCTCAGCTTACAAGGCTTTAGACCACTAATGTTCAATAGTTTGTAGATTCAATGAATGGATGGAGAATACTGACCGTACTAGTAGATACATACATAAACATAAATGAATGGCTAGCTACAGGAAACAAAAGAGAATACTGACTGTATTGGTAGATGCATATATGAACACATATGAATGGCTAGCTACAGGCAGTAAAAGAAACTTTCAAATCTAATTTATCAACGCAAAGATAAGATGACAGTTATCTGGCATTAGATACAGAAGAAACATGAACAACCTGTTCAAGTGCAAGCTTAGAATAGAAGAGAAAATGGACATTGAACATATAACAACAAAAGAAGCTTGTATTGCTAATGAATGAAGATGAGAAGCTTGAGTAGCAAAGTCTCATTAGTCTCCAAAAGTTGAACCCATATTACATCTTACTAACAGCTATTTATAGCCTGTTTACAATGCTCCTGAGATCTAAGAGGCTTAGAGTCTTAATTTGTTTGATCTATCCCTTAACTGTTTGATTCCCTCTATGGGCAAGCATGGCTCGAAGGTTTTCCTCTTCTGACAGAGGAATAACCACATTAAGATATTTTGGGTAGTTGTTGCGATGTTTGGGAGTTTTTCTGTGCCAGAGATGCTCCATAACTTTTGTTGGTGTGGCTGTTGCATTGTTTGTTTTTTTTATGCTCCCTGATCTTGTTTGATTTGGGTTGCAGCATGTTGTGGCCCTTCTAATGATTTAACAAAGCATGCTTCTGTTATAGTAGAACAATGCTGCTCCTGTGGTGGACCTTTGTTGAAAATAATGTATATTTCTGTTTTAAAAAGAAAACACAACCATCACTGTTAAATCCTGCCTTCTCTGTCCTTTTGGACTTCAACAATCCCGAAAAATGATTAATTCGTTCATCAGGTCCACCCCGGGGGTTACTGTCACATATCACAGTTGGCTGGTTCCCTCGCTTCCCTTTGTATTTGGTAATTCGTGAAAAATTCTGGAAAGCATAAAAGACTACCTTTGGTAGACTTCAAAATATATATATTTCACTTCCTAGAGCTTTTCGGATCCGGGCTTCATCGCTATCGGCACTGGCCAAGGTTCCTTTGTATTTTGTTGAAACAACGAAAATACATTAAAAATGTATTGAAAACGACCTTGGGCGAACTTGAAAAATTATGCAATATCATTGCGAATCCCATCGATTCTGGGTTTAATTACTATTGTAAGTCGCATCCATATGTGTGTAAAGGTTGCACCCCTTGGTTTTTGTCGATAGTGATCCAGTGATGTAATGTGGGTCGTCGATCTGTGCATGCGATCGACGGTCCACGTTTAATCGTTGATTGTAGTTGCAACTTCCCCCTGGTCTGTGCCGATAACACCGACTCACCTCTGCCAATTGCGACCCGCCGATCCGATCATCAGCGATCACTGATCGACGGTGTCCAATGTCGATTTCCACTGTCTGCAACCACCGACTTTCGATTTAGTCGCTTAGATCTGGGCCGTTGATCAACCAGATCTAATGACAGTTGTGCATTCTTGGGTCTTAAGCCTGCAACAATGGTTTTTCATGGTTTTTGAAGAGTTTTAGCCTCTCGATAGTGCATTATCTCCCTTCTAAGGGCTCTCAGCATGTGATGGTTTTTATCCTTGGATGATCTTAGTGAAGATTTTGAAGATTTTAAAAGCAAATTTGGATCCTTTGGCATGATGATGCTGGCTTATGGAGACTTTAAAGGGCATACTTGGATCCATTTTTGGACCATTTTCCCACAAGTCTAACAGTACCCAAACTGCTATTTATAGCAGTGCTATTTTTAGCACTTCTAATTTTATCATTTCTTGTTGCCATTTTCAACACACATTCCACGATTTGAGAATTCATTAGCAGACTCTATTGCTAATCAAGCATTAGATTGGCATATTAATCGTTCATCAAATCAAACAAACATAAAAAAATTGAGTCTGTATATATATCATAAAATCGCCTGTGTATAGATAAAGTGTTCAAGAAATAATATACAAAATTGGGATGAAATGCCCATAATCATGTCCAGACTGTCTATCGACCCGGCTTAGGATGAGTGGCTAAAACATTAACTACTACATTGGCTACATGTAGAAGTATGTGGACCTAGTCTCGCGGTACCCCTACAATGCGATGCTGCATCTCCTCAGGTAGATCCTCTATGGCTATCATTAGTACCTGGTGGGTCATTCTCACCAAGTTTCTCTAAACTACATATAGGACTCTCTCTATCTTAGTTGCTGCCTCTTCAACACCTCTTCCGTAACGCCTGTGCCTCGGAAATCCATCTGGTCCCACTGGACCCACATCTGGAACATGGTCATTTTGTTAGTATTTTGTCTCATCAAAAATATTTCTAAGTTCATTTCATATTTAAGAAAGAAAAAAAAAAAAATCTTAAAAATTTACAAAAACTTGAAATTTTTTTACCTATGTCTCCCCATGTTGCATTTGGTGGCAACACCAAGTCTAGATCTCCTCAGAAATCAATACCAGCATATGGGCAGTCATCGACGGGGATGATCTGTTGATCCCACCATGTGAAAAACTCATCATTGAAAGTCATCCTAGGCACGTCCCCACCTCCAATATGTTTCATCAAGTCAGCCCATCTACCCATCTGAGGATCTCAAGGGCTGCTGATGGAGATAGATACTTTGGGACATAGCCCAGGTACCTTCTCGAAGAAGAATGAGCATAAGATAGTCCCATATCCAAAGTTCTTTGTTTGAGCCTTCTGAATAGAGGTCAATTGGCTCTTCATACTGGTCAGAAGAGGCGTGCACCAATAGAAAACCATGGTAAGGCATTCCACTACCAGGCTTGTTACGCAATAATTTGTCACCGTTGGTCACCGTCCTTGTTACCCCTGCTTTCGCACACTGGAGGACACATTCATGGACCTGTGACCAGTGACACAACTTAAAAACACTTGCATTGGATTCTCCTAAGTATGAACTTCAAAATCCCTGAAGACACCTTTTGAAGATTAGCCCTAAAAAATGCCCTTTTTCCATTAGCGCGGGTCCACAGTATCTAACCCGCGCCAATGGCTCAGTTCCTCCAAAGAGGGCGTGCCCATGGACGCTCTGTCACAGAACAAAGCCCGCGCCACCCAAAATTGGTCATGATTTTTGGCCAGCCACACTGAACTGTTTTTTCCTCCATTGCTCATGCAGTTCTCTGGGGAAAAATCCCATGGAAGTGGCCGAGTGTCGTCTTTTTCATCCATGACAACCCAGTTCAAAGGCTATTCTGGGACAATGCCAAATCTTCAGTAGGTGTCCGGATACAATGAATACTTTCTCCTCCTCCATCTCTAAATAACTGTCACCCTGCATTGAACCAACTAGTTTTGGAGTTTTGCAAGAGCTAAGATGAGCTAAGATTACGCTGGATTGATAGTGAGAGCTGAGAGAGAAGTTATGCTGCTGGAATGTTGAGAGAGGAAGTCACTTTGCAAGGCATGTTTAGCTGCTGACCCAGTTGGAGGAGATTTCAACGTTAAGCCTATTTGGTTGTAATTCTTCTCTTCTTTTATTGAATAATGAACGACTGTCATTATGGTTCCACTCACATATTCTTCTGATGATATTTGAGTTATATCCTGCTTGACTGATATATAATTGCATGAAAAGGATTTTACGCTTGTGTTGGATTGTTCTTTGTTTGTGCAGGTGTCCATACGTGGAGCGTAAGGATAGTGACCAGCCAAAGCTAAAGGACGGGAGGGGCGTTTCTTCAACAACGAATAGCGTTGGATTCCAGGTAGATCGTTCTGATCGATCTTTAAATTATGCAATTAGGAACCTGCGTGTAGCATGTGTGATTGTTGCTAGACCCCTGTCGGGCTAGTGGGATCGCCTCTGTCCGCAGAGGGGATTTACCTACCCAACAAGTGGGAAAGATAGTGGAGAATATTTTTGCAGACTTTATCAGAATCCCATGTGCGCCTAAATGAAGAGGAGGATGAATTGATTTGGGGTTTTACTAAAAATGGGCACTACTCCTCCAAGAAAGGGTATGATATCATACATGTTGAGCACAAGCCAGACAGACTGATGAGCTGGTGGAGCCACCTTTGGAAGTTAAAAGCTCCTCCGCGCACAAAATTACTGATGTGGAATATCATAATGGATAAAACTCCTGCAGGAGAAAATATCAGAAAAAGGGCTTTCCCGGGTTTGACTTGGTGCGTTTTATGCCATGAGGAGGAGGAAACAAATCATCATTTATTCCTCACTTGCCCCACATCCCAAATACTCTGGGCACAAGTCCTGCACACTCTAAATATCAAGCATTCCTGGAGTGGCGTAGATATCCCAAATGCCTGGGATAGATGATGGGAAGCTGCAACTGAACCAAGATCTAGGAATTTGTCGCTCGTCATCACTTGACACATATGGATGTGCCACAATAACATAATCTTTAGAGACCGGAATATAAATTGGGCCCTGATACCTCCAAAAATCTTCTCGAGCTATGGGGAACTACCAGCTGAGGAACAAGTCTGCAGAACTCGGAACATCACACAGGAACAGATTGATAAAGCCCACCCTTGGGCATATTCTGATGGGGCTGCACAAGTACAGGGATGTGAGGGAGGCATAATTCTTCATCTATCAAGCACTCATTACTTTCACATATGCATGGGTCTGGGTGAGGTTACAAATAATTATGCAAAGTTGATTACCCTCTGACACCTTTTACATTTTACCATTCTCAAATAGTGGAGACACTTACAAATTTTTGGGGATTCCAAAATTGTCATAAACTGGTTTAACAACACAACATTTTTCCATGCATATACTTTCAGAACTATTATGGATGAAATTGTTTTTCTCAAAACACATTTTGATCACATTTCATGCACTCATATCTATAGGGAGCATAATGAAAGTGCTGACAAGCTATCGAAAGAGGCAACGCATCATCCTCGAGGAGAATGGTTGATCACAGAGTACACATCGGAGCGGACCTACCAGTACTTCCACAGACCATATATGGATCAGGAACTTCAGAGGGCAGACATGCCCTAATATTAGTAGCCTATACTTGTCTTTTTCACATTTTTTATCTATCATGTAATTATCAAAAATTTTGGCATCAAAACAACGATCACTACTGGTGATTTTTTGAATATGTAATTATTTATATATGTACAACAACACTAACACACCCAACAGGGTCTATTTTGTTAGAACTCACAATTTTTGTAACATCAAACAACTGACTACGGTCACAGTATTTGCATATGCCTATGGCATTTACAGCATGTAATTTTCAACAAATTAATGGAAATTACGATATTTTCTCCCTGGGAAAAAAATATATATATGTATCAAAATTAAGTACTTTGACGTAGAAATTTAATATCTTATTTTAAAAAATAAAATAAAATTTTACTTTCTAATATTATTTTAATAACATTATAAATTTATTTTGTCAAGGGTTATCTCAGGTGGTTGGGCAAGATGGTTGTTGCCTTCCCACCTAAGTTCAAATCTTTGATAAACATTATTGTAATGTTAAATTAAGGCTTCTGTGATCCATAACAAGTTTATGAGAAGAGTCTTCAGCGAAAATCACATCCAAATTCATATTGCCGACGCATTTCGAACCAACCAGTGTGGTTCATCTTAGGACGATTTGAATAACCAAATCAAGGTTGCATGTTAAATAGGGAGAGCAGTTCATCCAATGGCTATATTTGACTGGGAAAATGGTTAAATTGACTGGGCAACTAGATTGGACCACTTGCAGCTAAGTAACGGCTACATTTGACTGGGTAACAGGACCAAGGGTTAAGAAAGGCAAAATTAATAACTTAATTAAATTATTATATTATTATTATTTATTTTTATTTTTTATGCAAACGGCTAATTAATTAGTTTAAGGGTTATTTTGTTATATTCATTAAATAGTCAAGAACCATAACTTAATAATAGGATCATTAAATATTGTTGAAACCAACTGATTGATTAAACCATTTATCAATGATTATTGAATTAAAAAGTCCTTTTTTTAAGATAAATAACATTTAAATTGGTTGAAAAACCTCATACTAAATTAAAGGAGTTGGATAATTGACCATTTTCACTCCTTAATTATAAATCTATTTTATATATATATAAAGGTCCTTAATGAATAAGAGGGGTTGGAGGAAATTAAATCATTAGAAATCTAATTTCTTATAATTATTATTATTGTAATGGTTTCATGCCTATGAATATGGTTTTATTGACTTAGTGTATTGTGTACATTTAAGTAAGTATACTAGTGGGTTGGCGTGGTACGAGCAACCTATCTTACTCTAGCCCTCTAGCTTTGAGTAAGCCTTTGAGCAGTGAAAGAGATTGATTTCTTTCCTATATATATATTGTAAGCTTGACAACTTTTTCATTCATTTGTTTCAAAAAGGACATATTATAACCAGAATTCAAGAGGTTTGGTGGTCTCAACCTGCCCAAAGGGAAACCAGATCTGTTGGCCACCTAACTTCATTATATACCATCCAAAAACATAAAATTTTACGACTGTCAAGTATAGCTATGTATGTTTGAATATCATGTAGCCTTCTATATACTTAATAACTAAAACCAGAAACTATAATTTGCATATACTTCATATAACAAAAAGAAAATCCAAATTAAACCAACCATGCTACTAATCATCAGAGGAATCTATTGGGGTTGGATCCTTTGTGCTTGATCCAAGAAGTTTTGTTTGTGGGATGCACAGAATATGTCACTCAATGCGACTGAGCCGCCCATTTTGTTGTTGGAGTTGAAACTGAATCAATTGAAATTCCTTGTCGTATCAACAAGTCCATAATATGTCTTGGAAGAGTCAGCTAGAGGATTAGCCAAAGCTTTGGCTACAATATTCTTCATTAACCTATAGAGATAGACTGTTTGTTTATATTGGGAGGAGTTGCCTCTGGAATGGTCTGGGTCGGTAACCAAATCTTGCCAATCACCCAAATCCACATCTGTATTGGCTTCTTGTTGGTTCAACTCAGCTTCCCAACTCCAAATTAACTAGCGTACCTGTGATGGAGTACCACTTTGGAATGTGTGGGATGCTTCATGGATGAGACGAGAAGTGGTTTTGTGGCCTCAAATTCTCGTTGGGCAAGGTTGGGGATGGTTATCACCAGGACTTGACCCATACTTCCTGCCACGTCCACGACCCCCACTAGTCAGAGATCTTTTGACAAAGGAGGGGTGAGCCATATGATTGATAAACTTTGGACCACGAGAATGGTTAACCTTAGGACAAGGCGTTATAACCTCGACCTCTCGATGAGTGAGTGACTTAAGATCCCGAGGCCCTCTCGAAACATATAGACCTGTAAGGATACCATGGCATACATACAGATTATGGTGAGCACTATGGTTGTCTACCCAACAATTATCTTGGAAAATGTGATGGGTCTAGCTTAGGAGGATTGAGACTACCACCTGAAGTGTCCCCAGGTCAATTGAGAATATGGTAATAATATAGACAGGGGAGAACCATACATGAGATAACCCAAAACTTATTAATCATTAGAACCAATAGACGGTCAAGGTAGTAAAGACAGGCAACCCAACATGAGAGATCAATTAAATGCCAAACAAAAGCACCCAAATATAGCCTCGTGCATGAAAGGAAGATGCCGAAATAAATAGAAACAACAAAGAAATATTTAGATAAACCTTTAGATAAACCCATTGTTTCCTTCCAACATTCATGGGATAGCTTCCAACTAGCTCCAAACATCATTATATAAACACTTCGTTAGTGAAAACATAGAGAAATTGAGCAAACAAGGAAGGATGAAATAGAGAAACCTGTGAAAAATACATATTCACAGAAGAAGACCGACGAGGGGAGGAAGCCTTCTACACATGGGTGGCGGACTGCTTGAAATTTCGTCTCGTTCATAGAACAATCTCCCAACCCACCTGAAACCTTAACCTCTCACAGATCCTAAAATCTGTGGAATAACGTTGAGGGAATGCCATCATTAAACCCTAGTATGCAAGCGGTCTTGCTACCTTCCTCTTCACCATAAATGTGATACATGTGTGATACCACCTCTCTGGCCAGATCAAATGTGGAAGGCATAGAGTACACCCACCCTCCAATCTTACCTTCCAACATAACAATCATCTCTACAATCCCAATGCAGCCGACTCACACCTCGATCGGGGATATTCTGAATTAATTATAAAACATTAACTAGAAAGAATTAAGAAAAGGGCTTTCGTAAATATTTTATTTTGAAATGAATATACATCATATAATGTTGTTATTGGAAAATCAAATATGATAGTTATAAAATTATATAAATTTATGATATTGAAAATTGGAATTAATTTTTGTCAAATATAATTATAGTCATTGATTTATTTTTATTATTATTATTAAATTTTTAACATATGTAATCTATATATGGTTTAGCTTAATTTATAGATGAAATGGTCTTTTTCACTGAAATTCAACTATCCAATTTCACCCAATCATGAGATTTTTTGTTGTTTAAAATACATTCTTAAATTAATAAATGGTTTCAGTTTACAAATTAAACAACTTAAACTCAAGTTTTTAAAACTCTTGCCCATATTTTAGTTAAAATTCAACTATACAATATATATACAATTTCAAGCAAGAATGTGATTTTTTGTTGTTGTTTAAAATACATTCTTAATGCATAAATGGATTCAATGCACTTACTGAAAAAAAATGGATTCATCGCCTAAAAACCCCTGGGCACTCTAATTGTACAAATTAAACAACTTAAACCAAGTTTTTAAAACTCTCACCCATATTTTAGTTAAAATTAGCGAAAAAATGCCAATGGTCATTTCATCTATTACTTAGATATGCTCATGCATGTGTATGTATAATTTTATTAGTGAATAAATTAAAAGTCTTATTTCAATATTCTTAAGATATAATTCCATGTGTGTTAAAGAGTACTTACCATTTTCCCATTTCAATATTTGTGTGGTGACTTTGGATAACATTTCTATATTTGTGAGATAATTTCTCAATATTTTATTGTTAGTTAATAATTAATATTATCAATTATAATAATTATTCTAATTTTATTTCCAATTAAAATATTAAATATTAATAATTATTAACTATGCCGTAAGGCGTTTCCCTTTGAAATGAATTGCCCCAGCGGTCGTCATGTCCTATTGTTCACTGTGGATTTGTGGTGTTAGACGATTCAACAAAGTTTGATCGTTGATCCAAAACTGAAACGATTCATGAATTTTCATCCTCGCCATTCACCCTAAGATCTCGCTCATGGCAATGGCAGTTAGCAAGGGCACTCTAATGCACGGAGATAAAATAAAGACTGTAAGAGTTGCACAGCGAAGAATCAATACACGAACAAGCTTAAAAACCTACACTATATATATTTCATAATTTAAAGGACCAGAGAGTCTGCTAAATAGCAACGGCAATATTCCTTTGCCACGGAACACATCGAAGCCTCATATTGTTTCCTCACAAGCAGAACACCACATCGACCCTGTCAGCGCGCAAAAATACATATGACAGAAACAAATGCCACTCAGACCGCTAGCAATGATCAAAGGAAATTTTTATATATGGAAACAAGACTCCAACCATTGAATGTTTAGAGATGGAGAAAGTTAGGCCTAAAATAAGAATTCAGAAATTTTATGCGTTTAAATGAAAAAAACCTATCGTGAATATATCTGTGTCCATTTTCAGCTCCCGACCACGCGGTTCAGTACTAAACCTAACAGATGAACGATCAATGCTTAAGATTGTTAAATCAGGCTTGGATTGTCAGTAAGTGAAATAATATTAGTGATGTAGATGGTTCTTTTTCTGGGCCTACAACCCTTCATAATGATCTTTAGTGGAAATCTGTATTTCAGGGGAGCCAATTTTGGGGTCTATAGCTACATTGGTTTTTAATTGGTGAAGACTGCATTCTGTTTAGCAAAGCATTTGTGACTGCTTGTGTCAATTTCATAGAGTTTGGTCTGTATGGAAATAGACACAATTTGTATTGTCCAAACATATTCATTCTAATGTTTTGAATACACTTCGTCAAATTGTTAACAGTTTTAAGGTGAACAAAAATCAAAGCACTCCAGGTTGCTTAGTATGCCTAGCATAGTAGTTTTCTTTGTTTACATGTATTTCTATGATTTGGCAGACATTTATGTTGCACTGGTTGTGATTTGTTAATGGTTTCAGATGTGGATGAGGATTAAATAGCTCTTCAAGGAAATGTAATGGTATGTTGGATTGCATTTGAAATATTTGTTTGGTGAGGCTTAGTTTGATGTTGAATTTGTGTATCTTTGGATCTCAAAATCTGGAACTATTTTATGTTAGGTTTGTGTTATAAACAATCACTGGAAAACTTCATTCACCTCTTTTTTATGCATGTCATGACATGGGTGTCATTTGGTATTGTGTTGTGATCCATGACTTGTATAATGTGCTAACCAGGGGTTACTTTAGCATGATAAATGTGTGGCTGACACATACAATGCTTGCTATTTTGTTTTGACTATTTTACTTGTCTCATGACTTGATCAGCAAGAATTGATCCCTGGACCTGATGACAGTGGCATCGCGCGAAGCTTTAGAGCGTATTTGTCCCTCCATGCCCTCGAGATCTCAAAAGAATAACAAACACTTGTGAATTGAAAGGCACCTTCGGCTTTAGTCCTTCCTCTGCACTAAAAAAATTCGCACCAGCAAGAGCAGAGGAGAGAAGCAAAGCACAGTGCGAGACACGCGAGGGCGGATAATAGTTGGGCTCAGCTTTGACCACTATGTAATATTTTCTCTTCATTCAATTCCAATTAATCACTTTATCAATTATGTTCCAAATGGTGATTCAAATGTTGTTTTCTGGTCTTCTGGTTCATGCCCTTCCTCCGCATGTGTCCCCAAAAAGAACAACGTTCATACGATTTCGGTGTATGTAAATGAAAAATTAATAGATCAATTTAATCTTAATTTTGACGGATTTACTGTGTGTGTGTGTTTCCTTTTTGGGAATTTTGGAAGGATTGTTGGGGGACAAAAATCAGGCTTGGATTGTCAGTAAGTGAAATCATATTAGTGTTGTAGATGGTTTTTTTCTTGGCCTGCAGCTGTTCATAATGATCTTTAGTGGAAATCTCTATTTCAGGGGAGCCAATTTTGGGGTCTATAACTACATTGCTTTTTAATTGGTGAAGACTGCATTATGTTTAGCAAAGCATTTTTGACTGCTTATGTCAATTTCATAGAGTTGATTTGTATGGAAATAAACACAATTTGTATTGTCCAAGCATCTTCATTCTAATGTTTTGAATACACTTCGTCAAACTGCTAATAGTTTCAAGGTGGTAGTTGATAAAAGATGAGAAACAACTTAATCACACATCTGTTGGTAAAGGCCTAATACTAAGAAGGCAGGTAGAAGTGGATGATGTTCATATGCTTTATCTTCATTTTTGCACAAAAAATATCATAAGATAATTGGGTTTTTCGGTTTGGTTTGATCAAGTAGTTTTATTGGTTTATAACTATTGTCAGAATTTTATTTGGAATTCTAAGAGAGATTGAGATGGACTATGTTTGGTGTTTTGATTTTAAATTGAGATATTTGATGTGTACTAGCAAATATCTGTCTAAAGTCGGGGTATTCACTTTTAGGTTGTGTTGCAGGCTATCTGGTAATAATAATATTATTGTATTGGTATTATAATAATAATAATAACAATAGAAAGGTGGGGAAGGAAGAAACTAATAATTTCATAAATTTGGACCTTTTATCCTAGCTTTATTTGTTCTTCAGATCCAACTAATATTTTGTAGATCCAACTTATGGTGAACCAGCAACTTGAAAGCCAATTGAAAGTCATTCAACTAACAACGATCTATAAGCATGTTATAGTAGTATGTCTGTGCATATTCACAATAATGATTCCACTGTCATGTTATTATTCCCCACTTGGACAGAGCAATGACACAAGGGGTTTCTACATGTTGACCAACCATGTAAATTGGATCTTATAAATTATAATTCTTTTTTTTCTAGCCTTCTATTTCTGTAGATATCAATTGTGTAGTTGATGGCATACTTTTTATAAATAAATTTCCATGGCTATTACGGTTCAATTAAGAGCCAATCTCTTGCAGAGTTCAGAGTTGAATTCATCTATAACTGCCTTTGATTTATGGAGTGATCTAGAAAAAAATTCAATGCCTAACAAGACTGTGATAATCAAAACCATAAATGTAGCTTGGGCAGAAGAAAACAGTGTACTAGATTTGTACATGCAAAGCCTTCGAATAGTTATTGAATCATGTTCTCCTCATTGCAGTGGACCAGGGGTCATTTAATTGTTGCCAACATATTCATCACACTGTTATATTTTGCCGAAAGAAATATTTGATTTCAATGAATCTGCCTATGCATACCAAGACTGGCGTGAATGGTAAAATTCAATGAATCTGCCTCTGCGTGCCATTAGAAGTTGTTGGATGAAAATATATGTTTTAAAGGCAAGAAATGGAATGGTTTTTTTGTTATTTGGATTACCAAAATAAATGGCTTAGTTAAGATAGCTTATAAATGGAGGCACAAGTTTTGAGACTCTCATGGTGTTATTTCAATACATTGGCCATGTTCAAGTTTTGAATGATTCAGAAATTAGCAGATTTGTTAGATAGTGGAGGCAGGAAATTTGCACTTCTTTTCTGTCAAACTTGGTAGCTGATAAAGGATGAGAAACAACTTAATCACACACCTGTTGGTAAAAGCCTAATTCTAGGAAGGTAGGTAGAAGTGGATGATTAAGATTGTTTATAGTTTTAGCCAACAGTTTTATTGGTAACATGCTTAGTTTGAACTTCTAGTGATATTGTTTCATCACATAGGCTGAGTACGGTTTGGTGAATTGTTACTGGAAATATACTTAAATCAGGATAAAATATAGGTGGTAATACCTAGTTGAATGGACAGTCCCAATATGTTGCCACTTTTGAAGATTATTACTTGACCAGTTTGTTGCCTT
>APFE031618664.1:0-17025 GCA_000404065.3 Pinus taeda | reverse complement strand
TTTAATTCGAAAAAAAATGCACAAAAATTTTCTAATGTAATTTTTCACAAAATATTTTTAAAAAATAATAATATTTTCAAAACATACCTGAGAACTAGTAACTCTTTGAGTTCTTTTTCACAATGAAAATTTTACTAACATGAAAACCATATATATAACACCATTTGAATAAGTAACTTATTGGAATTGGCACCATAACACAATATTATAATACAAGAGGTGGAAATCGAACATGGATGAAAAAAAATATGGCGAACATGGATGAAAAAAAATATATCAAAATCATAAATTGCGAACATTTTAAAAAAGGGAACATAACTTTGGTCCACCATATACCTATATTGGTCAAATACGAAAACCGTTAATATGAAGAAATCAGTTCTTTCGTGAGAATTCATACCCCATTGACAATAAACTACTTACTTTCCAGCATTAAATCCGAAATACTGGATGGTGGGGCTTCGGCTCACCAATAGACTTTATGAAATTCACCTAAACGACGCCACCTTTCAACTATCATCGCAGAAATTTGGGTTTATTGTGCTGAAGGAAGGGTCGGCCTAACTCCATGCTTTTTCTATATAAGAACAAAAGCTTCGAATCCGCCTCACAAATTGTTTGAAATACTCGTTTAACGAGTAGAGAAAAACAAAATTTTATAATAAGTGGAGGAGCGATCTTCATCGAAATCAATCTCGTTGGCAATTTCCCTTCCGAATTGTAAAATATAATCCAGAATCTCGTTGGCAATTTCCCTCCCGAATTGTAAAATATAATCCAGAGACAAGAGGATCAAGAAACGATGGATCGCTTCACTGCAGATGGCCGTTATATGATTGATCTGAATGCTGAACCATCTCATGCATTGATGATTGATCTGAATGTTGAACCATCAAGAGACGACATGGCGAATGATCCAGTGATGATTGATCTGAACGACGTTGAAATGGATGAGGAACACCCCCCCACTGGTGAGGGCCAAATTATGACGACTCAAGGATACGGGAATGTTGTTTTGACGCCCGGCGATACTAGCGATGGTGATACTACTGACGATGATTTCACGATCTATTCTAGTGATGATGAACTCATGAGCTATGAAGAGCTCTTGGAATTGCTACAAAGGGTTGGATCTGTGACAGTCGGGCTGGATCCTCAAACATTCGCTGCGCTGCAGCTCATTGCATTCGAGAAACAAGATGATGAAGGAGATGGAGAGAGGTGTATAGTGTGTTTGGAGGATTATAAAGATGGCGAGATAGTACTCCAGTTGCCATGCTCCCATATATTCCATGGTCATTGCGCAACTGAGTGGTTTAAGAGAAGCAAAATCTGCCCTCTCTGCAGGCGTGAAGTTGTTATTAAAAATAAATAGTGTAGACTCGAGAGAATGCAGATAGAAAACTGGTTTTTTTGGAGTATAGTGAACATGGAGCTTTGTTGTGGTTTGATATATTTTTCTTATTTTGAATTTTCTTTGGGTTAATTTAAGTATAGGCAATTTTAATTTTGGATTTTATGATTTACCATACTTGTAGTTTGGATAACAATTATCAATGGCGAATGGACAGTAGTGCAAGTTCATTTCGGAGTGTTTAGGCATAAATATTATTGATTCGTTTAAGGAAATCACAATTATTTAGGGTTATTCAAAATGGCGAGGAAGCAGTAGGATAAAATCATTGTTAAAAGTCACCTTTGATGCATGGGCTCTTCGAACCCTTTTTTTAAACTGTGGTAAAATGGTCATTGGTAGCATGAAGAAATATGTGAATAGCCATGTGCCATTGGTAGCATGGAGAAACATGGAGAAATATGTCCATACCCATAGTATATATTTTAATTATATGAAAATATAGTTAAAATTGCACCCTTATTTGATTTATTTAGATAGCTTTTTATGGGGAGCTCCTCATTATGGTATCATTATTATACCTGCTCAAGGCCTATGGTATGTAGGGACTCATAGATGGTTGATTGTGTATTAATTGTTTTGAACTTTTTCATATTTTGCAGTTTAATCAATGTTTCAATGCAGTTTGATCAATGTTTCAAAAAAAATTAAATGTAAAATTACTTGTTTAAAAAGTTTGATTGGGCAAAAGGTTTTGACTTCTTATTTCAGGGTACCTTCAAAGACTTGAGACATATTTGTCCACATCTAGTACTTATTTTCAAAGTTTTATATTCTTTCAAAATTTCTAAGTTTTATATTTATTCCATTGTATTGCCTCATATTCTATGAGGCCCATTTCCTTCTACATATGAAGATAACATCTAACATATCCCAATGCCGGGCATTCTAACTAGCACCTTGTTCATTTATAAAAATATGAAAGAAAACCATTCTTTTCGTGTTTTGCTTCCTTAACATTTCATTTTTCTTTTACCTTATTTGTTTAGGGCGGCTAACACCTATAGTTTTATTGATATGGATGATTATAAAACATTAAATTGGGCTAACACTTTAACCTTTTTTTCTTTTGCATCCATATCCTAACTTAACAGTTTAAAATTGCTTTTGGCTAATATACTAACTTATCAAAAACAAATATTGTTACAACATCGCTTTAGCTGGGGATTTACCCTGTGGGATGTAGAGCACAAGAAGGTTGAAGTGCCTTCTCCTCAACTTATGGGGACTTTACTGAAACAAATAATCACTTGCAATTTTTTTCAAAAATAGAATAAACTCTCTGGATATTTACAGATGATGAATGATTGGGTAAAAAATTAATACTGACTATAATGTTTCAAGTATTTACCATTGACTCGCAATGAGGAATACTTTCCTTTCAAATTTTGTAGGATGAATGTATTGTTCCCTTTGAAATTTGCATTGCTAAATGGACCAAATGGGAGCTTGTCCTATTTTTAATGCTTGCTTTTATCTTCTATCCTTGTATCCCATCTAAGAACTAGGTCACCTATCTTGAAATTTATTTCTCTGGCCTTTCTTTCAAATAATTCTTTCATCCTATTTTTGTATTTCCTTAACTTGTACTGAATTTAATCCTTGTCTTCATTCAATTCAATAATTTCATTAATCCTTGAAAAATCATCTTTTCCTCCATAGGATTTGTGAAAGAATGTCATAATAGGTAATGGTAAATGTTATAGCTCCAAATCTCACTATTATGGTTTGTGATGCTGCACCCATGGCCTAGGGCAACCCCTCCTTCCAGACCTAGTCCAAAATCTAAAAAACATTGTTTTATTCCCTGTAGCCGACATTGCACTGAGTTAAACGCGTGTATAGTGGGTTCATATATACCCAACCCGCGTATATGTATTAAAACACTTAAAAAAATATAAAACTCCTTATTTTCGAGCGGAGATCACGAGGTTTACCTTCTGATCACCTGTTAGTGCCCGTGGCCTCAACTGTTCCCAACCAATTCCTAACTAAAAAACTACTTTGGAATTGGTATAAAAAGACACCAAAGGGAAGGCCTAAAGGAGGAGAGAAGAGAGAGAAAGGTTATTATACTGATATTTTCCCTTGATCAGGTCTCAAGACCCTTGTGCCTTCTGCACTTCCCCCATTTGTACAGGAAACCCTTGTTTCCTTGTGATTTGATGTTCATCCCTTAGTTATGACATCTTGGAGTGAGTATTGGAAGGAGATCTACTAGAGGCTTGAGGCGGGACGGATCCAGAAGGAGGCTGAGCTTTGAGCTTGCAGAGGTTGCTGAGGTGATATTGCTCTTTTTTGTACTATTCTATTTGTCTAATAAATAAACACGTCTTGTTCTCGATATGTTTCTTTCTTTATGTTAATGATGTTCATGTTTGAATTTTATGTATGAATGGATGTCTAAAAGTTTATAACTAACTCCTTTCTTGTATAACATAAAGATGATTTTTGTATAAATCTTTGCCCATATACTGTTGCATTCTTTGGAATTGTTGGTTTTGCAGGGCAAAGGAGCGAAAGGAACGTGAAGAAGGGTTTGGACCCTTGAGGAACTACCTGAACGTAGGACCTGAGGTACGTCCTTCTCACCTTAGAAATAACTTTTTCTAGCATAATGGCTGTGTGTGTGCATGTTTCTTGATTTAGACAACTTTTAGTCTGCTAGGGTTCCACCCAAAAGCCCTAGGGGATAAAATCCCGCAACAGAACTGGCGACTCCACTCGGGAACAACACTCTTGTTGTTCCTAGTTGGGTGTTTGTCAAGCCTATGAGGGCTCAGTTGCTTGCTGGTTTATTTTTATTGTCTGGTGTGTTTGTGACTTCTGAATTTTACCAGTTTCTTGAGTCTCTTTTTATTTTTCCTGAAATATTATATACACGCTGTTTTGTTTAGTTACAGAAGCGTATAAATGCTTGTTGTCTGAAGTAAACCCGCGTATACGGAGGTTTCCTCAGAAACAGTCGCGTATACACGCAGTCTGCACTAAGTACACTCGCGTATACCTGGCAGCTTTCAGGATTTAGAAATCTTTTTGTCTCTGGAGTGTGTCTGGTGCTTTCCGTTAGTTTTGAACAGTCATCTTTGTCAGTATCAGTTCTCTGTTTTACAGCGAGCATCCTTACTCTGATTTCTCTCTAATTATAAGGAGTTTTGGTCTTGGTTTGTGTTTGCAAGTGTTATCATCTTTTTGCTAAAAACACACAAGGTTTCTTGATTGGAATCTTGGCTGCTCTGAGTGATCAGAGCAGAAAGATTGTTATCAATCTTTGTGTTCAACTTTGCTTCTTGGTGACTTTTTGTTTGCTTAACGCAATCGACTTTTATGACCATTTACTTCTTTGTTTCATCAAAGTTGTCATTAGATGCTTTCTTGAAATTGTATTTTTGATCTTTTTTGGTCTTTGTTACCAAAGCTTTCCTTGCTGCCTTCCATTGTCAAAAAGCCTTTTTGAGCACATTTGTTTTTTGTTGAGTTTTCATTCTTTGTTGGGTGTCAACTTGCAAAAAGTGTTTCTTGCTTGTGGTTTCAATCGTGAAGTGTCAGTTTTTGTTGAGAGCATTTTCAAAAAGACCTTTTTGTTGCTACTTTCAAGTGAACTTTTTGAAAAGTTTTAGTTTTTCTTTCTTGAATTTTCCTTTCATTTAGTTCCCTTTTGCTGAATGAAAGTGTTTTTTTTTTTTGTTATCTTGAGTTTTACTTTTAGTATTTAGACGAATTGTAGTATCTTAGATTCCATCTAAATATTTGATTCAGGTGGATGTTGGTGGCCACCCACCTATCCCATTTGGACCCCCACAACTATCTCTTTCAGTCTTTTTAGTTTCCTAAATTGTAGCACAGTTGACTATTTTTAGCAGTTTTTCGGGTCCTGAACTTCCGGAGCCGTTTTGAGGCCCTAAACAACGTTTTTTGGGAAATCTGGGGGCAACATGGGTCCATGGACTGATGTTGCCCTTTCCAAAGTGGTAGTTCTCGGATAGATCTTTCTAACGAGCTATCATATGCGTCAAACGAAGATCGTATGCCAAAGTTACAACCCCGGGAAATTGATGTACCAATTTACTCAAAACGGGGCCCACAATTTGGTGTTTCATCTTCTGGGGTTAGGTTTTGGAATGTGAAGGGTTTTCCATTGTTTCTCAACAATAAATAGGCCTTCGAGCCTCATTGTAACACAGTTTGGAACAATTCAGAGGCATGTAGTCACCACATCTCTTCTCAGAGATAAGCTACCATCGCCCTAGCTGGTTTATTTCCATTTCTAGTTGTAAGCATATTTCAGTATTTTATTGCGTTCCTATTTAAATCTAGATCATATTTTCCACGTTAAACCTGGGAAGCTGTTTCAAATACCCATCAGGAAAAATCTTGTGCTGGTTGAGAAGATGTAGGGCAACACATCTAGCTTGAATTATAGGTAGGAGATGATGTAGTGTAGGATGAAGAGGAAGGTGGTGAAGCAATGGGTGAAGAAGGAGGTGTAAAAGTGGGAGGAGGAGAATGGCAAAGTGGAGGATCCCTAAAATTTTTCAAAGGTGTTTTAATTACTAACTTCTGAACCTTTGCTTCAACCTACTCTTTACTTTCAAACAAAGGGTCTGAACACACAAAGAAGGTTTCTTTAGGTTGGGTAGAAGTGGATGGAAATGTATAATGAGTGGGGGAGATAAAATCGGTTGGTTTTAGCTCTAGTAAATGTACATCTAGCTCTTCCTCTAACTTGGGTGAATTTGAAAACATTTCAAGAAGTTTTAATGATTCCAACGATTGGACTAAGAGAGATGCCTGCAGATCAACTCCTTTATATAAAAGTTCTAAAACCCTAGGTGTTAGATCAACCGAATCTAATTGGGATGGAAAAGAGCTAAAGGGATCAGAAGTTGAAATATCTTTAGGTTGTAATGGTATAGAAGAAGAAGCATAGGCTTCAAGTCTCCTTCTAAACAAGGCCTCTCTCACTAGTCTCTCTGGATTAGATAAAGGAGATATAACTTGAGAGTCAGAGTGAAATCTGGTGTGTTTTGAAGGAGCTAGCTCTGTCTAGTGGATTCGCTAGGTGAATGATTTTTAACCAATGATTTCTTTATTCACCTCAAATAAAAGGTTTTTAATCATTGTACCAGGGAAAATAGTTTAATTTTCACTCCCTGATAATGGTGCTAGTTTGATGTTGTCCTCTAAGATGATTCTAGGTCATTTACTCATGTCAGTGCATCTACAATGTTTTGTTGGTTTTTAATTTTATGGATGACCAATGTTATGAATTATTGTAATTAGGTGCTTACGCCTTAACAATTACTAAGTTAGATGAAAATGATGTTATTTGTCTAGCTATAGTTAATTGATTTAAAATTTGTGAATAGCAAAATATTGATGAAACATAACTTGCTAAATATTCAGACATAATATTTGATTGGTTATAAGAAAAAAATAAAGGTAAATAATGTTTCCTGTAGAACAAAATATATTTAAAGGAATGTAGATTTGTGTGACAATTAATTGATATAGGAATGTTTATAATAACAAATAGTCTTATAAGCTAGTCCCTATTTATTATTGATATCTTCACTAGGAATTTAAGACTGACTGATACTCAGTATGATATTACCCATATCTCTTCATAAAGACTTAAATATATGAAGAAAGACATAATGAAATAAGCACATATGAAAAACTTACGAGGAGACAAAACTATAGAAGGCAAATTCAGAATCCTTTCATTGACTTGGAAAATCTCCAACTCGGTTACAATTCTATCATCAAAGCTCATTCAATGGTTCAACCCTTAATAACTCGAAGGAGGACTTATTTATACAAAAATTCTTCTAGATAGTTTCAAAACAAAATACAAAAATAGTACAAAACTATAGGAATTTCAAAAACTGCTAAGTGTTGGCACTATTATTCAGGAATCTATTGATGATGTGGTCCCCAAAAAGTGTTGCCCAATTGTCCTTCATTTTGTTGATTAAAGTTACTCAATAAATTCACACAAGTGATCCCATCAGTCTTCCCTTGGTATAACAAGATTTACTAATTTCTTGTAAGCTTCATCAACCTCGGTGTACTTCTCAAAATTGGGCTTATTTACAAAAGATGTTTAATCTCATGCTTAATAGTCAAGTCAAATCTAAAGCTTCTAACATTTTCTTTCCTGTAATACGACCCTTTATGCCTGCAAAGTTTTCTTTATCAGTTGCTATAGTATACAACTTTTGGTAATATTATTCTAAACTTACCAACCTGACATTTGGGGCCGCCAATCCTAGTAGTCCTCGTCGGCTAAGTAAATTAAACTTAAAATGAAACCTTTGGAAAGAATTATTCAAGGTTTGGCACTTAGTCTCTAACTGAATCATCAGGTTCTTTTTTTGCAACACTTTTTTGATCTCCAAAATGGTTTATGTTATGTCCAAAATTTGAATATGCTCCAACTCAGCCTTTGTTTTTGAATTAAGAACTCTGATCATGTTTGAAGCTTCACTTGTTTTTTATTTAAGAAGTTGCTTCACTTCATCAATGGCTACTTGACATCTGTTTACGAGTTCCTCCTGCTAAAAAATGATCTGAATGGAGGGTCATACTTCAGTTATGGCCTCAATGATATCTTCCCAAATGCTTTCCTTAGCTTGGGCTAAGGCTTGAGCCATCAATGACTGGCTCTGCAACTCTTCAATTCAACCTATGTGTTTTTTTCATCTATTCAACATAGAAAGTATCATTCTTTATCTTTTGAGCTTCCAGATTCTTGAACTTCTTATGAAGCCTTTCATTTTCTTTTTTTTTGGTGAGTTAGCTCCTGTTAGAGTTTGTTGAAATCCTCTGCTGTCGATGTGGATTATGTTGTGGCTGATATAGATTCTCCTGCTATTTTGGAAACTTTAATAGGAATAATTGTGATGGGAGCTATAGCTAACTGAGTAAATTTCTCTTTTTCCTTAAGAAATTTCTCAATTTTCTCCTCCATGGTCTTTATTTGTACATTCTGCTCAATGATCGGTTTGAGCATTTCTTCCTTGTGTTGTTCACTTTCTCCTATCTCCTTAGTCTAGGGGTCCTCTATAGAAGATAGTTTCAGCTGCTTCCTCAATGCTGCAATATCTGTGTTTTTCTTCTTCATAATATCTTCAAAAGCTTTAACATCAGTAGGGTCATATCCAATTTTAATAACTAAGTCTTCTAATGACTTGACCCTGTTATCCTTTGCTAAAGAAGATATTTTCTCGATCTTCAATTGTGACTGCACATTTGATAGAGAAGTTTTAAGTTTTGACAATGCCATAGTATTATTGGTCATGGTTGAGAAGAACATCTCACTAGACTTCCTATGCATGCCCATTTGATCAATTGGATGTATCTGATTAGCATCAAAAGAAAATAAAATATTCTTGTAATCATAAGAACCCTTAGAAAAAGGAACTTGAGCCTATAGAAAATCCATTTGCATTCTTCCCTTTTCACTGTCAAATGTTGTCAACAACTTGTCTTGTGAAGTAGAATTCTTCTTCCAAACTCTTCATAGATATTTGATATTAAAGCTTCATTATTTTGCTTAATTTCAAGAAAATTGGTGAAGACATTTGACTCCTCTATTTCACTTCCTGTAGATTGACTGATCTCTAATAAATTCTATGAAGTAGAAGAAGAAGATGAAGTAGTAATTACAGGTTCTTTTGTCCCTGTGGAAACCTGTGAAACATCCAAATTGATGATGATAGGCTCCTTCTAACCCTAAGTAGTAGCAGTAGTGCCTTTGTATTCAATCCTTAATTTATTTTGACACTGAATGAATTCATTTTCCCCAATTGTTGATGATGATGATCCTTCTTTGGGTCTCTTGTCTTACTTGGTTTGAGAAGGAGTTTGAAGTGTAGAAGGAGGTAAAACCTATTCTTTTGCTTCTTGAAGAGTATTCTCTTCCCATTGTTCTTGATTTATGAATTTCTCAGTCTTTGGTCTTGGTGTATGATCATAAGGTGTGGTTTTGACTTCCACCCTTAAATCTAAGATAATATTGAATGGGTCATAAGACTAGGTGAAGATCCGTCGAAAAACCATCTATTTTAGCATGGAATCTCCTTCTAAAAATGTTGATCTATTGTTACAAATGAATGATCCTACCCGTGCCTTTATCTTGAACTGTGATCTCCTCTTCTGTGAAATGAAACGAAGCTCATCCATATTCATCATTTGCCTAATATATTCAAAATATAAAATTCTCATTGGAACATATTTGGGAAAATTATATGGAGCCAATTTGAAGCCATATACTCTGATCTCTATGTAGTTCTCATAAAGATGTCAGTCTCCTATTCTAATTTGATCATTGAGATGCAGGATCCTTTTGATTTTTGTACTGATCCTGGGTTCACTCTGACTGTTGATAAGATGTGCAACTGGGTGAATGAAGCAATAAAAGAAGTTTGAAAATCTCAACTCAGTTGAGTTCTTCCTAATCAATGCGGTCCATTGTGTGACTACTTAATTCTCTTGATGATCATCCTTCTTGTTCAAAACAATTGGTAATTTGTCCCCTTGCTGAAAAATAAACATGTGAAATAGCACATAGGCATATTTAAACACTCCATTTGTGATGTTCAACAATTTAACATGCATAGCTTCAACCAAAAATTGACTATAGTTATACGTGAATTCATGTTTCTTTTGTCTAGAAAAAATTGTCAGATAGCCTAGGATAGATTCATCTACCCATTTTTGTGATTGGTAGCCTAACAATCAAGAAAGTAGGGAAATTATGTGTTTGGATCTCTCAGGGAACATAGATGTTGGATAAGGAGGATTCTTTTTGGGGAGCTTAGCCTCTTAAGGGAGAAATAGCTCAAAAATTTGAGCTCTTTGAGGGAAGGTCAGCTTATGATATAGTCCAATTAAGGCTACAGTGGAGAAAAACCTTAAGGAATCATTTTATGTGATCAAAAGAATTTTATTAATTGTTTCAAGAGTGACAGATATCATAATGTCTCCATTCTGAGTCACCACTACTCTCTGTAAAGGATTATACTTTGGTTGGCACCAGATAAGGAATAAGTCTAAGGAAACATATACGAAGGCAAAAGGGATTCCCATAGGTTAATTTCATCTTCAGAGTCGAAGCATGTCTGTTTTAGCCAACTGTGCAATTCCAACATGTCAAATGCACATTCAATATCTGCAATTTTAAAATATTGGTTGGCTAATGGGATATGATCTAGCTGTAAGGCCTCAAAGGCCTTTGCAGTTTCTTATGTTGCAGAGGAACTAGAAGATGGCTTGTCTTTCTTCTTTGGAGCCATAATAAAATTGAAATATAGGCTGGCAAAAAAATTGCAAAGATACATTTAGAGGACGATTACTATTCCAGGCTCGGAATGGTATAAATATGTGAAAAGAGGAATAGAAAATTCAAGAGTTAAAAAGAAATTGAAGAAAGTGGGTGTAAAGAGTTGAAGTTATACTTATCAATGGATTAAGGCTACCATTACAGGTAAGTCATTTTTGATCGGCTAATTAGTCATTTAATGCAACAACGAGAGTCAAGATCAGCAACGGGAGACAATAAATGGTGCCAGTGGACAAGCGGGAAAGCATAGGTGATAATGGGTGAGGGAACTTGGTGTGGAGCGATTGGAGGAGAATAGTGCAGGAGGAGTTACTATTGCCCCGGTATCGGGAAGTGCGGGAAGGAAGGATGGTGGATTTCGAAGGGGGGGTAATGGTAAGAAATAGGGAGAGAGGGAAGTGCAAAGCGTGGAGGAAGCGACATGTAAGCGAGGGGCCCCCATGGGAAAAGCTACTTTTCGCACCCCCGCTACCATTATCTCATATCATGACATGGGGGTGTGAAGAGGCTTCCATGCCATTATTCTGGATGGGGAGGTGGATCACCATCAAATTTCGCTCTTAGTTTATCACTTGCCAACAAAACCTTTTCTTGTATTTGACCTTTGACAAAAGCATATAAACATGTTTATTTACAAAAGAATTAATCACCTTTTAAAGGTAATTAAGCGCTAATTTAAAAAATAATCATCTTGGGCGCGTTTAGACTAGCTTCCCTTATTTAATTATTTCACTAATTTAAGCTTAAGCCTAAGCCAAATTTTGAGCATGTTAGCCATTTTATTTGTCCTATTCTATCCTAATTTATAATGTTCAACCAAGATTAAATTGTTTGGTTGAACTTATTCTCTAATCTAAGACACAAATTTAAATGACCTGATCAAGATTAAACAATTTGATCCAAATTGGAAGAAAAGGTTGTGGCATAAAAAAAAGTTGCGCACAGACCTTTATTTATTACCAATGCAATTTATTTCATGAAGTGGTATTCAAACAAGCACACTTATACATTTTTTTTTATTTTTTTTTTATTGGGTTTTATTTCATCTCTTTTTTTTCTATTTTTTCATATTTCCATTTTTTCTTTACCTTTTCATACCCTCGTTTATAAAATAAAAACTAGCTTATAAGAAATAAAGCATCTTACAGCAAAAAGATTGATCAAAGACTTTAGAATAGATGGAAATAATATTCTCTCACTACTAGTTGATTAATGTGGCTAAAATAGGTCCCTGGTAGAAATTTACATTCTATTAACCCCATCCTTCTTTGCCACTATCATAATAGGAATAGACTTCCTCAAAATTTGTGTGTTAAACAAGATGTAATGTTAGCATACATGTTTGCTATTCCATGTACAATGTGTGAATAATATATACACTAAACCCAATTTAGAAAACAATGTGAATTATGGCTAAAAAGTTACAAAAAAAAATATTTTGTATCCCTTCTAAGAGCTTTGATAAGCAATAATGTTTGCAGCGCTGGAACTTCATTTTTCGATACCTTTCAATAAACACAATCATCTCCATTAGATTGTAACTCAGAATGTGCTCATTCTTCTTGATGAGATAGTAGAAAAACACCCCAATTCTATGCAACCTATCACAATTCCCATTGCATGGACACAATGTCGTAGGAGATGTTCCAATGCATTATTATTGGTTGAAATTCCTAAGAGAATTGACTCCTCCAAATCGTAGAATATCTGCCATGAATTCTAAAATAAATGGATGATGTTCCTTTGAAAACCTTCCTCAAATCACACATAACATCCTATATTACCCTTATTTATTGATAAAGGAAGGTCAACAAATCTTAGATTTGTGGACAACATTCAAAGTCACCAACCAAGTCCATTGTGAAAACTACGAACCTAGTTGGTGGCTCCAGAACATCAAAAAAAAATCTAACATCTGTGGATATTCCTTTATCGATAAATAACTTCAACCCTTATTGCTACAACTCGAACCTACTATAAATTTTTACATGAATTTGTGGAATGAAGATATGATGTCTCTCGTATTGTTGTCATAACATTAAAAATTGTTATCAACTATGGTCGTAAGATGAATAGTGTATGATTATTGTGTATGGATTCCATGTGGAGGTGGAAAAAATGTATACACAACATTCTTCTAGAGGCATCATATGGCACATTTAGGTCTAGGTTCATTGAACATAACCTTGATCCTTAATAAAATATTTTTAATAGGTTTTCATAATGTCACACAGCATAATAGTGTGTGAGTTGCATTTAACCACTATGACAAGAAAATTCACCTGTAAAATCTATCCTAGAACTCATTCAAACTAGTTATCCCTTTCAAATATAAGCACAAAATACTGCGAAAGGGTTCAAGTAAGGTTTTATATATGTGCCCACATTTGCACAAAAATTCCATCAAACAAATGAAAGCAAAGTGTTCCAACAAAATGTGATATCAATCATGCAAATGTGTTGATCATCTTTTACAAATTGAATCTACTATTTGCTATATTCAACATGGAAAACACAATTTACATTGTTCGATTAAAACTCTTCCAAAACCATAATAAAGTTCTAGAACCATGCCAAGTAGATCCTATGTTGTAGAGGGATGGAATAAGGTTTGAACAATGCATATGGTGGTTTATCATCAAATTTTATATCTTTTTTTCTTGTGACTAGGGGAATCGACAACTAGGCTGGTTTCATACTCGTGTAACATCGGGTCAATTATGACTACTACCACTATAACCCCTAAGTGCCTACGTAGCCCGTTACACAGCCATGTGTTAGTTAGGGGATTTGAAATCCAATCACTTCGATCATAACACTTCCATTTACATGGGCTTGCCAGTCCAGCTGCCCCCTCCACGGCATCATCAACTTATTTATCATCCACAACATAAGGATACAAAAATAAAAGTCACACAGATACATTCCACATGTTACCTAAAGTCAACACTATTAGTCATCTACAAGTGCCAAGATCCACACACATAGTAATAATCTCAAGTGAACTATCTAGTATAGCAACAAATACTAGTGGTACAACAAACTTAATGTGGATTATGCATTCTTCATAATATTTTTAATTATGATCTAGACAAGAATAAAAATGTCACTAATCATTATTGTTAGTCTTTCAACAAATTCATCTAATTTTATTTTCAAAGACATCATGGTTTTTCATTAAAGATACCACTTTTAATAGTATCTTTTAATATAAAAAGGGGGTTGAGATTAGATTTCATACATAAAGATAATAAAGATGTATTTTCCATGCAATAAAATATTTCAATATGAAACACTATATTTTAAAACAATAATCATTTGAAGAATATAACCAAAAAGAACACTATAACTAATCACAATAATCATTTATAGCACCAAAAAATCTCTTTAGTTTAGCATTCTCCAAACAAAGAAACAAAAATGACATTTTTTCTAAAAAGACAATCAGTCCTACTCACATCTTTATTTTGTATATATCATTATTAAACATCATCTCCAAAATCTATTTGGTGTCAAAAACAAATATGAAATAGGGTAAATTAGAATTGATGTTATTGTTGTTCATTAATTCTAATATTTGGATTTAAGTAATGTGATAAAGGGAAAAATAGCAAATAGGTAGTAAAAGTATGTAACATTTTATGAATAAATGATCCTCTGCTTCTTACATCCCATAATTATATAGCTCATAGAAATGATCTAGCATGTTTTGTTTCTTAAATAACCATTAAACATGTTTTCTTCCTTAAACTACTATTAAGATGAATCCCGATCAAAATAAAGATTTTCTAATCTTCACCATTCTCTATGGCTGCATAATCTGCCATATTGATGATAGGAAAATGTGTATGTCATCAAATAACATGCCACTACAAACATCATACTCAAATCCCTTTCAAATTATTTCCTAAGAAATCTCACATACACAACTGAAGGTGACATTTGGCCATACAAAGCGTTAAATTATTTATAAATTTAAATAAATGTCATAAATGAAAAAATAGGAAGCAGTAAAAGTTTGTGTCATTTTACCCAAAAGTAATTCTGTCTCTGCCAAAATGTTCAGCACTTTCTATCAGCCAAAATATTCAGCACTAGATAGTTGAGATATACCGTTTAAATTTAGATGGAACTCTACCCGAATCATTACCCTTGCATAGTTGTGAACTCTATGAACAATGCCAGGAACCGAAGTCCTTAATTATTCTCCTGCAAGACTTTAGCAAGTATTTATGTGGTGCGCTCTAGAAGCCCTTCCCGTAAATGTGAAGTGAGATTTATAGTCCAATGCAGGCTTTCAAGATTGCTGACACCAGCGCTAACAGCTGTCAGACTCAGAGAAAGTGATGTGATCATTTATGGGAATGGTCTCCCTTAGAGTTTTCCCATAATCGCAGGGACTCTTTGGAGCTGCACTAATGGCTGCCACACCCAGAGAAGCATTGTGTAGACCCGGAAGTGATGCCATGTGTGGGAATGGTCTCCCACATATTTTCCCCGTAATCGCAGTAACTTTCGCGATCTGCACAACGCGTACAAAGAACACAAAAAAGAAAATGGTCACAAACACGAAAAGTAGTGCATAAGCTGTTAAAATTATAATTTCAGTGCCCGCGCACGGGTCAGCAGTGAACGGCGCAGAAAACCACCATGGTAAATCAAAACCAGCAGGAACATATCGCACCACTCTTCGGGCTGAGGTTGTTTCCGGATATGGTGGTCCGATACTGACAACTGACACCCATGATGTACGCATGCCGTAAGCACCAAACACTTTTCGGAAGGTATCTTCCACCCATCTCACCTCTTCCGATATCGTTTTCACCCGTCGATTTACCTCTAGCATTAACGTTAGTTGATTTACCAAGTTGCACGATTGTTTAAAGGTCCGTTGATTTACCAAGTTGCACGATGGTTTAAAGTGCAGTCAGAAAGAGTGTTCCGATGTGAAAGCTCCGCCGTTGGATTAATGCTGAGTCTCTCCGTCCGATCATGGAAAGTACATACGGGCTTGATTTAAAATTAATACAGTGTGGACCATACGTTTTTGCCCATCCCCTTTGTTAAATGACTGTCATATGTTTTGGTAGGGCCTTAATTTTATTTACGGCGATTTAAATACGGAGTATGGGCCGAAACCATAAGGTAAGTTTTATTTTATTTTTTAATATGTTTTTTTTTAATACAGCGTTGACCCCATTTTGTCATGTAAAAAAAAACTCACGGGGATTGTAAAAATACATATGTAATCGCACATTAAAAAAAGGGAGAGACAGGGGGTCCGTAGCACAAAAAAGAAAAATGTGTGAATCTCACACAGAGAGATAAGAAAATGAAATGTAAGTTCACTGCAGCGATTGAAAAAATATACAGCTTGTAAAAGAGAATGAAACAGAGGGTCTGCAGCACCCGTGAAAACACAGAGATTAAACTTTGTATTGCAAGGAGGAATGCACAGAGGTGCATGAATATATTTTTGGGTCTGTAATGAAAAAGGCGTTTTTTATGCAGCAGAGTAATTTTGGATTGTAATGTAAAAAATTGCACAGCAGTGCAGGAGGAGAAAGTAAATGAAGAAAACCAGTGGGTTGTTTTGTTCCAAATCCATGAGTTGTTTCACACAGGTGAAAAGGTAAATCTGTAACTCCCTGTAAGTTTTGTTTTCACACAGCAGTGAATATAAATGAAATATTTACACACAGTGGTGTAAAATTCATAGGAGGTAGAGTAACTTATGTGAAAAATGTTTTGAGTTGATCCCTCTGAGTGGAAAGAGGCATGGAATATGTAAATGTTTTTGTTTAATGAATGGAAATTTTATGGTGGTGAAATACTCTGTCCTGTGTAATTATTTTTAAAAAGACTTCTCTGTGTAAAAGATCTTGGAGCAAAGTAAACAGAGCATAGGCTCTGTGTTTTATATTTTCATGGTTTTGGTATTTATCCATCCCAAACAGAAGTAAAAATACCCAACAGTGGTATCAGAGCAGGCTTAGGCTCTTTGTAGGTGACAAAAAAGCTGGAGGAAGGAGTCTTTTGGTTGCAGCAGTCAGTGGTTTTTAAATATACAGTCAAGGATTTAGAAGCATAGCTGAGAATGCAAGGAATGGCTAACACAAGCACTAGCATGGGTTTGTTTAACCCTCAATTCCCACAATTCAATGGGAAGGATTATGACTACTGGGCAATAACCATGAAAGCCCTGTTTGCATGTCAAGATTTATGGGAAATAGTTGTAGATGGTTTTGATGAACCAGCAAATGAG
>APFE031618659.1:18426-78106 GCA_000404065.3 Pinus taeda | reverse complement strand
GGTTAGAGGGGGGGGCGAAGCCCCCTCTTCGTTGCGCTGACTGCGCAGCGATGGGGTCATAGGGGGTTTGAGGGGGGGCGGTTAGCCCCCTCTACGAGGTCTGGGGCAGTGCCCCGGGGAAATTTTTTTTTTTTGAACCCTATATTAGGTTGGGCGGACCTACCTATGGTTTTGTGCATGGTTTTTGCACATGGTTTTGGACGCAATGGTTTTCGGTCCATGGTTTTGGACGCGACGGTTTTCGGTCCATAGTATTGGATCCTTCAGCATGTATAAATATGTATTGTAACATTGAAAGGAACATAATGAAAAATCAAGCTGGTAGTCCCGGTTTTGGGATCTAGGGAAAAATCTTTGTGTGTATGTGTTTTATGTGTTATGCTCTCACATTGTTTATTTTCTATGTTTTAAAATTTGTATGCAGGTAATTTCTTTACGGAGTTAAAACCTACAATCAGAAAATACAGTTAAACCATCAAGATAAATGACAATATATTTATTTATCTTACCAACAAATTTCAGATCCATTTCTTTTTGAAATGTTACTCCATGGAGTTGTTAATGTTGTCTTTTCTCTATCTTCTGGACTAATCAGAATCTGGTTATATCTAGAAAAACCATATAACATTAAAATAATATTTGAACCTGATACTCTCTAAAGTAATTGATTCATTTTTGTAATGGATAATTATCCTTTAAATTGTCTCAGATTCCTAAAGTCAACACACAGTCTTATTTCTCCATTTTTTTTCCTAACAAGTACTAGGTTGGCTATCCATTCAAAATATCTCAAGGGAACAATTATTTTTTCATCCAATAGATTTTTATTTCTTTTTAATGATTCAATGTTATGCAAACAGTTCACAAAATAGAAGAAGATATAGATCAACAACTTCAAAATTAGCCTCTTCGAGGGGGAAACCTCTTTGACATTACATAAATGAACAATTCTTGGATGATTCAAATGACAAAACCTCCTTTTTATATATAGGAGTTTAAGAGGTCACAATATAATTAGAGCCGACATAACAATAATAATGTAAGGGAACAACAATAACAATATTGGGCTTCTATGGGGCACAATAATATCAATACATGTACAACATGGGTACAACAATAACAATAATGGCTACAATGACAATAATAATGGCGAAATACACTAGTGTTATAGGGACCTAACATGTCCCTCTCCTTCAAAAAAGTGTTGTCCTCAATGTTTGAGTAGTTTTGGATGCTTCTGTATAAAATTCCCATCCTCCCATGTGGAATATTCAACAGGTAAGTTCTTCCACTTGATCAGATACTCTGAAATTGATCGATTTGGTAGTTGTCGAATTCTTTTTTCTATGACTGCTTCAGGTTCCAATATGATTTTTCCTTCCTCATCAAGTTCTAACAATATTGTTTGAAGTGGGATCTTGTAACCTATAACCTTCTTTAAGCATGAAACATGGAAATCTGGGTGCACTCGGGAAGATGCAAGAAGCTCCAATTTGTATGTCATAGTACCAATCTTTTGCAACACCTTGTATTGACCATAACACTTTGGTGATAATTTATTATCCTTCTTAGCTTGATTTAGGGACATTTTTTTTGTATGGCTGTAGTCATAGAAATACCCAGTCACCTACATCAAAACTTCTTTCACCACAATGTTGATCTACCTATTGTTTCATTCTATTATGTGCCAAAGTGAGTTTATCCTTTAAGATTTTAAGAACTTGTTGATGATGCTCGATGTGATCTTCCACTACTTGAGCCTTAGAATTTTCTCTTAAAGATGATGTTATGGGCGGTTGATGATATCCATAAAGTGACATAAATGGGGTCATTTTTGCTGCAGTATGGAAGGAAGTGTTATACCACCATTCAACCAAAGGAAACCACTTGACCCTGTATGTTTATCAGTTACAAATAAATGAAGATATCCTTCCAAACATTTATTCACTATCTCAGTTTTCCCATCAGATTGAGGATGATAATATGAACTATGATCTAACTGAGTAACTAGACAAGAAAATAATTATGTCCAAAAGATTCCAGTGAAAATGGGATCTCTGTCGCTTACAATAATCTTTGGGTTTCCATGTAGCTTTTGTATTGTTTACATAAATGCAATAGCAACTGTATTGGCTTTAAATGGATGAACTAATGCACAAAAGTGTGCATACTTGGTAAGTCTATCAACTACCACCAAGATGACACTCTTTCCTTTGGACTTGGGTAGACCTGTGATAAAATCCATTGAAACCTCCTCCCAACGTTGACTTAGAATGGATAAAGGTTGTAATATGCCGAAGGTCTTAATTGTTTCAAATTTATTTTGCTGGCAAACCAAACATTCCACCACAAACTTTTGAATATCAGATTTAAGGCCATCCCAAAAAAATCCTTCTTAACCTTGTGGTAACTTTTTAAAAATCCTAAGTGCCCTCCTAACGGAGATGGGTGCAATTCCATAAGAATCTTTTGTTTGAGTTGGGAATTCTTACAGAGGTATAAGCAATCATTATACCATAACGAATCATTTTTCCAGCTAAATGTGTCAGATGTACTGGGATCTTGCTGCAACTTTTGAATGAGTGCCCACACTTCTTCATCATTCTTCCATTCACCCCTTGCTTCATTTATCCAATCTATTTGGATAATAGAAATGGCACAAAAAAATACGTCCACATCCTTATCCTTTCTTAAGAGGGCATCTGCAACAACATTTTTGTTCCCTTTTTTGTAGATGATTTCAAATTCATAACCCAACATCTTTGTGACCCATTTTTGTTGCTCTTCTAAAACAAATCTTTGTTCTAAAAAGTATTTAAGACTATCATGATCTATTTTTACCTTGAAGTGTCCTCCTATTAAGTAAGATCACCATTTCAAGTGCATGTAGTATTGCCAACATTAACTTCTCATAAATAGCTTTGTGTAAATACTTTCCTTTGATTAGACGACTTTCAAAAGAAATGGGTCTTCCTTCTTGCATTAAAACAACACCAATTCCATTTCCTGGGGCATCACATTCCACAATAAAAGTTTTTGTGAAGTTTGGCATAGCTAATATTGGTGCTTGGCACATTGCCTCTTTAAGATATTCAAAGGCCATATTGCTTCTGGAGTCCAAGAAAATGCATCTTTCTTCAGTAATGTTGTTAGAGGTTCTGTTATTCTCCCATAATTATTAACAAACTTGTGATAATACCCTATCAACCCGATAAATCCTCACAAATGCTTTATGGATGTGGAAATTTTCCATTCCCTAATGGCTTTAATTTTGCTAGGGTCTACTTAACACCTTCATGAGATATAATATGACCCATATATTCCACCTCCTGTACTCCAAAGAAACATTTGGAGGTTTTTGCATATAATTTTTTCTCCTCCAATAGTTTGAGCACCCTTTCAACATGTTGAACATGATCCTCCCAAGACTTTCTTTGGATTAGTATATCATCAAAAAATACTAGCACAAATTTTCTAAGGGTGGGTTTGAAAATGGAATTCATCAAATCTTGAAATGTATAAGGTGCATTGGTAAGGCCAAAAGGCATGACCAAGAATTCATAATGACCCTCATGAGTTCTAAATGTTGTTTTCAGAATGTCTTCAGTCTTCATTCTTATTTGATGATATCCTGAACGGAGATCCAACTTGGTGAAGTAAATTGCTCCATGTAATCCATCCAATAATTCATCAATGACTGGAATGGGAAATTTATCTTTAATAGTGAGTTTTTTGAGCTCCCTATAATCCAGACAAATGCACCATGATCCATCCTTCTATTAGAAAATTATATATTACAAAGCAATGGAACACATAAAATATTGCAGAAATATAAACACAAAAAACACATAAAAAAAGAGAGACACAGATATACGTGGTTCACCCAATTTGGGCTACGTCCATGGAGAAACAACCAGTTCTTCCTTTTATATTGTCAAGCAAAATGAAGAGATACAACCTATAGCAGATCCGTTGTAATTTTCTCTTCGCTCTCACACAATCTCCTCTCTCTTTCTTGCTCAGAATACAAATCTACTAGCCTCAATACAATTCCCTCATATATATCGAGAGGTTGCCTTGTAGGGAAAAAAACCATAAATTAAACATAACTTCTACCATCATATTTTTGCCTAAGGAATGACCCAAATTGACTACGAAATTACAACATTTTACAAGGCCCCATTACGAACTAGGGTCCAATGCGGTGATACCTTTGAACAAAGAAGATAATTAGGCTCCACACCCAACACCTTCTTATGCACCAATACTACTAGAGCAAATAAAGAAATTTGACTAAGTTGAATTATACCAGCCTCTAGCATTTTTGCAACCATATGTTCAATTTCACTCTTTTGCACATAGGGATATCTATAAGGCCTAATGTTTGGAGGAACACTTCCAGGAATCAAATGAATAGCATGGTCATGATCACAAATAGGTGGGAGGCCTTCGGCAGTCTCAAATACCTTGGAATGATTGTCCAAGACTTTTTGGAGATCTGGATAAATATATGATTTTGGTGTGGGAACCTCTAGTGAACATAATATTGCAAGTATGCCCCATTGTTCTTTCTTTAGAAGATTTTTCACGCCATTAGATCTTATTATCTTTCCTGGTTTCCCTATGATACCCCTTAATTCAACTTCCTTTCCTTCCAAATTTTTTTTAAAGAAAATTTCTTGAAAATTAAAAGCTATTGTACCCAAAGATTGTAGCCATTGGACTCCTAGTACAACATCAGCACCACCCTTTGGAATGGAAAGCAATGGACTATTCAATACATATTCTCCCATGGATAACTTGGTATTAGGGCACTTTCCAAAGAAATTTATGGTTCCTCCATTTGCAACCATCACTTGACACTCTAGTGCTTGATATAGGAAGAAATTCAATTCCTTGGCTATCTTACAATGAATAAAACTATGGGTACTACCCGAATCAATCAACACTATTAGCTTTTTCTTCTTGACATGTCCTTCTATCTTGAGAGTTTGAGGAGTGGTAATTCATGCCAATGTATTACAAGATATGGTCGGATTCATTTCTTCTTTCTCTAGGGTTGGTTCCTAGTGTGTATCCTCTTCTTTTTGACGTTTCTTATTCATTTTCTTCCTCCTCTTCACAATATATGTAAAATAATTTCTTCTCAACACACTTATGACCTTTAGTGTATTTTTTATCACAACTATAACATAGCCATTTTGATCTTTTTTCTTCCAATAGTTTTGGTTTCAACCTTGTAGTTTGTGGAAGGCTAGGGGCAGCAACAGTTCCATCTTTATAGTTGTGAGTCGTAGCCTTACTTGTTGCCATAACTTTTCTTTCAATTTTTCTTGCCAACCTGAATGCTTTTTCCAATTAATCAGGACCCCAAAGGCGAACCACATGCTGGATGTTATCATTTAAAATCCCTATGGACACATCAATCCTATGCTCCTCTAACATATCATTTACCCATATATTCAATTTTTGGAAGTCCTCAATGTGCTCCACCATTGAACCATTTTGTTTGAGATTTATCAATTGACTAAAGAAGGTGTTTCTCTTTGTATCATCATAATGTGCTATAATTTCCTCCGTAAAAATTAACCAAGTGACAATTTTTTTATGAGAGAAAAGCCATTGATACCATAAAAACTAATTGGGTTCCAAATATAAAGTTTAAATGTGTACCTTTTGTGTGTTTTTCACATTATGGAGATCGGAATATTGCTCCATCTGTAGTATCCATGTTACGGGATCCTTTCCATCAAACCTTCTCATATCGATCTTTAGAACATGGTGGTTCTTCGTTCCAATGTTAAAGTCTACGAAATCATGATTAAAATTTCTTTTGTTCTCATCATGAGTTTCATCTAATACCTTTTTTCCATTAAGAAGCATTTTTTGCAGCAACCTTGTCAAACCTTCCTTGAAACCTTCCATGTCTGCTTTTAAACCATTCTTAAAATCTTCCATATTAGCTTTCATGTCATCCATATTAGCTTTCATGTCATCCATATCAACTTTCATGCCATTCTTCAATCCTTCCATGTCTAATTTTAAGTTATTATTCAAACTATCCATCTTAGCTTCCATTTCATTTTTTATTACTCTTTGTGAGAGCTAAAATTGTTGTACTTGGTCTCGTAATTTTGATATATCATGTTGCATTTTTTCTTTGTCTTCATATGTCATAGTAGAAATTTTGGGTTGCTTACTACGTGTTTCCATTTTCTTTCTTTGGGGTATAAAATTAATTATTATTATGCTTCACTATGCCCTTTGGATCACTTCAAACTATATTTTCAAACAAAACTTATGCAAATTTTTAAAAAATACACACTTTTTTTTCGCTTTGTAGGAGCTCGATATTGAATCTATTGTATCTCTCTAATTTTTTATCTCTAAGGTATGGAATTTCATCCTGTAGTAGCCCTCTGAGTCCTCTTTCCAATCCCACAATTCTGATTGAAATGGGATTCTCCAAGAAAGAGTTATGCCCAATCTCCCACAATGACCTGATTATATATTGGTCTAGTAGAGCGAACTTGTACGAAGTTCCACATGTCAATGTTTTGACCTTCAAACCTAAAAAAAATAACCAACAAACTACAGTCCATCATCATTATGTTAATTTTTACGAAATTTGGATCCAATGCTCAGAAAGAAAGTTATGACGATTTTCCCAAGGTCACATGTTTGAGATGGAATTCGGGAGCCTACAAAAACACTAAATTCCTTGGATCATACCTCCATAAATATAGTGAGAAATGATCTGAAATTCAGAAATGACGTTCATAATGATTTCTTATCAAATTGGTTTTTTTTTTTTTTTTTTAAGTTTTGTAGAAAAAATTTATAGCGAAAATTCCACGAGAACCTGTTTGAAGTAGCAAAACCCTAGAATCCAAACATCTAATACCAAATGTTATGCAACAAACTCATAAAATAGACGAAGAGATAAATAAACAACTTCAAAATTAGCCTCTTCGAGGGGGGAACATCCTTTACATTACATAAATGAACAATTATTGGATGATTCAAATGACAAAACCTCCTTTCTATATATAGGAGTCTAAGGGATCACAATATAATCAGAGTCAACGTAATAATAATAATGTAAGAAAACAAAAATAACAATAGTGGGTTTCTATGGGGCACAATAATAACAATATGAGGACAACATGGGAACAACAATAACACTAATGGATATAATGGCAATAATAATGGGGGAATACACAAGTATTATAGGGTCCTAACATTGAAAGAAAAACTTGATTTATTCTTCTTAATTTATGCTAAAATGGTTTAGCTTCTAGTTTGAGAGGAATTTTATACTCAATAATGGTTGTGTCATACGTTTTCAATTCTTCATATGACCATGCAAATACATCTTTATAATGTTTAAAAAGATTGATATATTTGTCTTTGATTTCTTGAGGCAATGATGCTAAAATTTTAACATTTATGATTTCTTCAGAAGTACCAATATTACAACTGAACATTTTCTTGTTGTGAATTTAGCAATGAAGTTTTTGAAACATCATTATGATCAAACAATTTTTCAAGGGGAACTAATCCTTTTGGAATGTAATTATTTGATGACTGAATGATATCATGATCAACAATTTTCTATTTTAAATGTGAATCTTGATCATCCTCATTTGATTTAATTTCATCAATGTGTTCATCTTTAACCTATAAAGTAGAAAATTCATCTATCGCTTGTAAAACAAAAATTTGAGTGTTTGTCATCTTTAAAAATATGCCAATGCTTGAAATTTTCAGGAATGGAAGGTTTTTATTTTACTTCAATTTGATAATGCAATTGTAGAGGATCGAGTATTTTAAAAGAACTAGCAGAAATTGTCAAAGCATGAGAAGGAATATTTTCTTCTCTTAGGATTGATGTGATATTGAAGGCTTGAAAATAATTATCGACAAAATCCCAAACTTCATTCCTATAAGCTCTAAGCCTAGGATGCTTAGTTTGACAAAGATTTATGATTTGTTTACAATCAACTCTAAATCACCATATACTTCTAGGTTTTGAACTTTCATACTCTTAGCTAACTCCAATCCTACAATTAGGGCTTCATATTCTGCCACATTGTTTGTAACTTCAAAATCTAATTTAAAAGATTGGGTTATAATTTTCTTGTGAGGAGAGATGAGTACAATTCCATCTCCACCTGCATATTTGGACAATGCCCCATCAAAATACATTTTCCAAATTTCAGTGTGTAAAAGTTGAGGGGTATTGGAAGTTTCTTCAATATTGATTTTAGGATTTGGAAGATCATTAGTAGCCAAAGTAAAGCATCTAAAATCTTGATCAATTGCATAAATGGGATGATTAATTGCTTGATTTTATTTACAAAATGTATTGATGAATCCTACTTCTTTGTATAGTCTTAAATGCTCACCTCCATAAACTGGGATTGTAGCATAAGACATGTCCATTTGCAGACTTCTCCCTAACTTGGCACAACAAGATATTGATAATAACATTCCGAATTTTTGGGGAATATCTATAACAACAATGTCCAAGACTAGACTCTTCACTGGAATCTTAGCAAGTGTTACAACTAATTCCTTAATTAATATGAGGCAAGGTACTTTCTTGGAATCAAAAGTATACAAATCAGGTTATGGTATAATAATTTGCAATTGAAGTTCATCCATTACTACTTTAGAAATTAGATTACGGGAAGCATTAGAATCTAACATACGATTATATAAAAGGTAATCTTGAATTTTCAAAGTGTTGTAAAAAGGAGGTACACTTTCATCAATCATATATAAACTAGGACCAAAAACAACTAAAGGTTTTCCATCCTGTAAAATAATGACATCCCCCTCTGCATCAACACTTGAAGATTGAATCCATTTAGAGACTTGATGTTTATAACCTGGATTTTTGGAGAGTTCAGGTAATGGAATTGGAATTTTAACTCTCTCTAACTCTTTTTCAACGTTAAAAACAGTTAGAACAAATTTTTAAGAAGTATTATGTTCTTATAACTCATTTTGTGGTTGAATTGATGATGTTTGTGTTTCAGTTATTTTTACTTGAGGTTCATCAAAGGTAACATTTCTTATCGGTCTGCCAGGTCCTCATCTTGGTCTTAGGTCATACCTTCTATTTAATTCAACACTAAGGAATTCAGAAAAAGCTTGATACTTGGAAATTTGAGAATTTTCTTGATTTTGAATCAGAGAGTTATCTTGACTGATTGGAATAATAGAATTCAGTGATGATGGATCTTCAAAATAATTGATATCATTTGTATTGATAGGAATATTTTCTTCATGATCTTGATCATCAATCATTAGGGGAGGTTGAATTTGTTGATCAATGTTTGGTCTTTGCAAAATTTGAGGTTAAAAAGGTCTTATGTATTGAACTTGTGGTATGTTTGCAACTTGTTGGGTTACCCTAGGTTGATTTTCCATTCTTGAGATTCTATTAGACAAATTTATAAGTAAGAAGGTTATTTCACCAACTTCATGTTCTTCGTCTTTAATTTTTTATGATGAGGTGCTTTCATCTCTAGCTTTCATTCTCTTTTTAGCCTTTTCTACCTTAGCTTTCACTTTAGCAGATGTTGAACTATTAGCTTCAACTTTGATTGCATTAGTTTGCATGTCTGCTAAAGTTTTAGATTTTATCTCCCTAAATATTACAACAAATTCATCTTCAAATGATTTGGAACCTAACTTTTGCAGCAGTAACTGGAGCTTTACAATCTGGGGGCATCTTGTTATAAGTTTTATTGAATCTCTTAATGAAATCAACTATAGGTTCATTGGGATTCCTTTTCAATTCTTTAGATTATGTTAAGCAGTAAACAATGTCCTTTTTTATTCTTCATTGATTTTTGAAAATGTTGACTAGTTCAGCCCATGAATTAATGGAATTAGCTTGAAGTTGTCTTAACCATATTCTAACATTTCCTTCAAGTGATTGAACAAAAAGTGACATCTTCATGCTCAATATTCATGTTATCAGCAAAATCTAGGAATGCAACTAAGTGGTCTTCAGCAGATGGCCTTGTCTCTCCATTAAGTATAGGTAAATTTTTTAAATACCCATCTTGAAAATCATGAAGTTGGGTTTTCGGTGGAAGGACTAAGGCTGCATAACGAGCTACCACAATTGGTTGAATACCAACCATTTGATGTTGTGATGGAATTGTCTTTTTAGGAGAAACAACTTTACTAGAAGAAAGGAGTAATGCAGGTTTGGGTTTTTGGAAGAATTGAGGATTAATAAGTAACTTCTAAATTTCAGGTAAAACCTTTTTAGGATCGTCAAAATCTAGAGGATTAGTATAAATACTAAGTTCCTCTTCAGATCTAGTAGAAGTGGATGGATAAGTATGTACAAAAGAAGATATAAAATCAATTGGTTTAAACTCGGAAAGAGAAAGTTTAGAATATTCTCACTTCCAGAAGGTTCCAATGGGAATAAGGAAGTTCAAAAGCCTCAAGATGATGGACTAAAAGTGCAATTTGAAGATCTACTCCTCTATAAAGGAGTTCTACAAATTTTGGAGGAAGATCTGATAATTCATCAAGTATTGAAGTTGACTGGAAAGGGTCAGATTGTGAAGCTACTTCAAATAGAATAGAGGCAGAAGCAACAAGAGAGGCTTATAACCTACGTCTAATAGATGCAATTCTAACTAATCTCTCTAGATCTGATAAAGGAGAGAAAATCTCAGGGTCTGACTGGGATTTTGTATGCCTGTGTGAAGCCATATTTAATATGTAGAGCCATTACGTGAAGTATTTTAACCTACTGACCTCTTATTCACTGTTAAAAGTCAAGTGTAATCATTGTCCGAGGGAATCAAACTTCAATCTTCGTTCCCCGACAACGATGTCAATCTGATGTTGTCCTTTGTAGACAGTTCTAGGCTAAGGAACTATGCCAAAGCATCTAAAATAAGGTTTTTGATTTTAAATCAATGACCAATGCTTTAAACTTTAAAATATATATAAATCCTAAATATTTCTGAGAAAACAAAAGGGTTGATTCTTCATTCTTAGCAGAATTAATCTTTAAAATTATTTGGAAAGAAAAACTTAAGAATATATATAATTCTTTAAACATTAATATTGAATATCCATTTTTTTATAGACAGCAGATGTATATAGAAGTTTTCTACAACCAAATAGTACATGTTTAAGAGATGACAAAAGGAAACAATTAAAAGATTTAGAGAAACTAACCAAGACAAACAGTTTCAGTTAATTAATCTCTTTTAATAGTTATAACTTTGCAGGAGCTTTTAGAGAGATTGACATTCAATCTAGTCCTGCCCAAACTTCTATGTTACCTTGAACATGTGTAAAGAAAATAAAAATGGAAACATAATTGTAACTAGAAGAACTCATAGAGATACATAAGCTACTAAAAATGAATTCGGACTCCTTCTATTCTCTTCAGAAATAGCTTAGAAAATTACAAGCATGTCATTGGTTCATCACAAGGGTTCAACCCTTTCTTCTTTGAATTACAAAATACTTACAAGGTTCGACTCAAAATATCTAGACTTGAATCAAACTTTATTACCAAATATAATATCATCCAATATAATTGGGATATTACAAAAATAGTACTAAAAATAGTAAATTTGAACTGATTTGAACACTCAGCATAAATTTTGAGGATTGTTGTTTGATGATTGTTGCTAGAAATCTGATTTTCGGTTCACTGCTCCTATTAATCTGTTGTCTACTCCTTAAATTTAGCATTATGTTCTATTCGATGAGCTCACATAACTTATCTCATCTATTTTTATCAGGGATAGAGAAATTTACCAACTTTCTGTATGACTCATCAACTTCAGTATATTTTTCAAAAGTACGCCTAGTTAGAAACAAATGCTTAATTTCATGTTGAATGAATAAATCATAATTGAAATCTACCATGAAAGCTTTGCCAGTTATAATTCCTCTGATTTTGGAAAACTTAGCCTTGTTTACTGTTATCTCATGTAGCATGTGTTGATAATCTTCGAGTGGAATCAATTTTCCACATATACCTTGCAAACCTAGAAGTCCTTTCTGATGTAGAGCATTGATTTTTCTGTGATTTTTTTTTTATCTAAGCTTCTAAGTTATGGCACTTATTCTCAAGTTGTAACATTAAATTTCTCTTGGTTAAGACCTTTCTTACCTCCAAGACTACTTTAGTTCTATCTTCAATCCCAAATTCTTCAAGTTCATCCTTTGTTTTGGAGTTTAAGACTTTCATTATCCATGTGACATCTCCTGGTTTGTGGTCCATATCTTCTTTTATTTATGCTACTGCTACTTTTGATCTCTACAATAAATCTTCTTGTTCAAAAATAATTTCAATGCAAGGCCATAACTTAGTTATTTATGCATTAATATCAACCCAAATATTTTCTTTGGCCTGAGTTATAGTTTGTGCAATCAATGATTCATTCTCATAAGTTTTTAATTGCTTAGTTAACTTGAAATTCTTTAGAATATCAGCCAAATATGCATTATCAGTCTTGATTTTATGTTCTTGAATCTTTTGGAGTTGCACCTTAAGTTTCTCAATTTCTTGATCTTTCAAAGATAAATCTCCCATTCTTTTTGACAATTGCATTTCTGAATCAGCAGACTGTGTTTCTATTGTGATTGTCGCTTGTGTGGATGTCCCTGCTATAGAAGTTTTCGTTGTGGGAATGACAATTGTAATACTGAGTTGCTATTCTCTTTCTTTAATCATCGTCTCTATTTCTGTTTCCATCTGTTGTATCTGCATTTTTTGTTCAACAATCATTTTAAGCATATTCTATTTTTCCTTTTCTAATTGGCCAACTTCTTGTGCTTGTGGATGCTCAAAGGTGGGAAACGTTAATTGTTTTCTTAATGCTTGAATATCAACATTTTTATTCCTAATTATCTCTTTTATTGCCTTAACATATTTAGGATCTAATCCTAATTTTAAAACTAGATTTTCAAGTTCTTTGTGATCGAGGTGGCTCTAGACACACCCAGAAGTCCAAGAAGGCTAAAAGATGGTCAAAATTCAAAGTGGTCAAATCACAACAAACCTAGCATCAAATCAAAGTGCTCGCCGCTCTGATTCTAACAGCGTGAATGACACTCACCCACATGAAAGCCCATCAACCATTAACACTTGCCTCCTATTCATTGGCTCTTTACCCTACATAAAAGACTAAAAAAAATAATAATTAAAAAATATCATATAAAACAAAAATTATTAAAAAAAACAATATATATAGTTATTAAATCAAATACACAAACAACATGTTTATTAAAAACATATAAAAACAAAACAAAACCAAAATGTTTATTAAAATAAACATTTAATAACAAAACATGCCATAAAATTTAAACATATAATAACAAAACATGCCATAACATTTAGGCATATAAAAAAGGGTAGAAGGTTTAAATATGGTTATAACCCATACATGATAGACCAAATCAAATTGCCATAAATGATCAAATTGCATGTAACTGTCACATTATATTTAAATATATGACAACTTTGGAGTAGTTTCAACATGAATATTTAATGTTCCAATGCCATGTTAGTTTTAATTGCCCGGTGGATACGCCTGATAAAACAAAAGGAAGATATATATATGGTAGGGCGGGGCTTTGATCTTGGAACCTCCGTCCCCCAAAACTCAACACTACACAAATGGCCCAAGGACCTCTCATTGAATGTTTTTGCTCACAAAAATATACTTAAGTTCATTGTTCTATCGAGGCAGGGGAGCGGAGAGCGAAACGGAGAAACTGATGAATAGTGGAACCATGCGCCCTAGGGTGGAACTCAGAAGCGGAACCATGAACCAAGTGGAACCTTGATGTAAGTCCAGATGGCAAAATGATGGCACATATTTCGAGACTGAATATTTTTTGATGCCCAAAGATTTTTTGGGAGGTAATTAGATATCATTTTGGGATTCAACTGCGTTAAGTAAGTCATTCAAACGTATGACCATTTCCATGAGAGGTAGTCGTAACTGACTAATTTCTCATGATTTTTGAATAGTTCACTTAGCACTCATTGCATCGAGTGATGCTCACAGGGGTGAAGAGAAGTGGCATTGAAACTAGTGAAATGTGGAGAACGAATCACATAGCATCAATCATCACTTCCGGGGCTTGCACCCGGTAACCAGGACTTCCCGGGAGGTCACCCATCCCATAACTCCTCTGGCTCAAGCGCGCTTAACTGGGAGGTAAACTTTTATTTTTTCATAATGATATGAAGTTTACAATGGTTTTAACTAGAATTTTCCAGGGAACGCGATGATGAAATCAAAATCACCATCTGAGTAACGGATTTGCAGATTCCCAATAGAGTAGAATCTTTGAAGAATCTTGAGAGAATCTTTCAGATTCTTTGGACGCTGAAATTTTCTAGAATCAGAATGCAACCAACTATATACTCAAAAGTATCAAAATCTCGCAAGGATCATGATGGCTAGATCAGATTTCTTATCTGAGTTGCAGATCTCCAGTCAGCCCAGAGAACGAAATCTTGGGATAATCACAGGGAATCTAAAAGATTCCTACATGCCCAGATTTGACAGTGTTGGAATTTGACAAATGGATAATCAATTTTACACCTCTCAACGACAAAAATTTAGTGGTGCAGTCAGTTTTTGCGGCTGAGCCTTCCATTTTTCGGCCAACTTCAAAGGTGAAAGTACATGAATAAATCATGTCATGTTTTCCTTCATAATTGTTGAGATGATGTATTATGTTTTGAGATCCCTGCTTAATGTTATGTTGTGAAATAGCTTTTTCTACATTATGTGAGATATATTTAGCTTGTCATGCTATGTATTGTTGTTGAGATCCCTGTGTAACTATGTTGAAGGGATACTCATTGCCACATTGTGTGAGATCTAGTTAGTTGTCATACTGAGACGAAGACTTCTTGAGTGAGAATTCCTATAAGCGGAACGTCTCGTGGAGAGACAAGCCATTCTTGTTTGAGGGTGTATTACCTTTCTATGACAAAGAGTCTTTCATGTACTTCGTCATCATTCCCAACATTATATGAAGCGAACTCCACCATCTTGACACCGGTCCTACAGACGTCGTCCACACTAGACGAACTCCATTATCAAATGCGTCGTGTTCTTGATTTTATTATCATTGTCATGTTTCCTCTTGTTTAAGCATGCACCTATGTTATTTTATGCTCTTTAAAATGCAATTCTAAAAACATCATAGAAAACAAAATATCTTGGATAATTCTGGTAGCTGAGGGACCCGGATCAAGTTTGGTATCAGAGTAGTCTTCTCGCTGATGTTAATTGCAAGTGTGAACAATTGAATGTGCAACAATGGAGGATGACAAAGAAATGTATGAGGCCTTGGTCAAGATGTCCAAATGGTGTACATAATGTATGAAGCTTATGAGGAGCACGAGAAAGAAAGAGCAAAGAATGTTGCTCCATCCACACCTTCCAGAGAACATTCATCGCCTTCATCGTCTTCTCATCATTCGAATGAGGAGATCAACCAGAACCTTAAAGCATATAACGTTGAATTGAAGATGCTTCTACAAGAAGAGAAAGAGGAGAAGGAGCGATTGCAACTTCAGTTGTGAGCCACAGAAGAGGCCCTGGAAGAATTGAAGCACAAGGACCAGAGTCTTCAACCAGAGCATTCTGAATTAAGGAGGCTTCTACAAGAAGAGAATGAGGACAAGCAGAGACTGCAGCTTCAGCTACAAGATATGACAGAGGCCTTGGAGAAGTTGAAGTGCAACGAAGGCTTAAAGAAGCCATCATCACATGTTTCAGAATCGACGGTTGAGGTAAGCAATGTTGATCGTTCTTCAGATTCATATTCACATGCTGTTATTTCTATTGGAAATGTGGAGGTACCAATTATAGGGATTGTTATGATACTCCTTACCAAGATGGGGTACAAAGGAGGAGGACTTGGTGTTAATGGCCAAGGCATGACTCATCCATTGGAGGTTGTACAGAGACCTCAATTCGTAGGTTTGGGATACACCGAAGGAGAATGCTCAAAGGTGTCGAAAGCTTCCGAGACATTGTTGAAACTATCAAGGAAAGAGAATCATGGGAATACATCACCATCATCCCATGGTAGTAAAAATTGCAGAGAAAGAGCCGAGGCAAGCTCTCATTGCCATAATTGCACTAGAGACAGCAAGGAGAGGTATACACAGCCTCAATATTCTAAAGTTCATTTTGATTACAAGCATGTTAATGATGAACATAAATCATGGCATCAAAAAACATGTACTTTTTGTGGTTTACATAACCATGTATTTGCTGAGTGCTGGAAGAAAATGGCAGCATGAAAAAGGATGAGGCGTGAAAGGCCTTCTCCACAGTAGAGAAAGAAGCATGCTAAGCAAATCTGGAGAAAGAAGACTTATTACAGTCATTGCAAAAGAGGTGGCCATTAGAGAGCCACATGTTGGAGGCTCCATCCAGAGCGACGTCTGAAGGACAAAGCGCTTATGTAGAAACTAGTTGAAAGAGTTGATTGACAAGAAAATCTCCCACAAGGGGATGACCCATTCACTTTGATCAGTGAGAGATGGTTTTTCAAGATATGTTAGCTTGTCATGGCCGTATTTTTGTAAATCATTTGTTTCAATTTAAATTGTAAAAGTGATTATGTGTTTTCCATCACTTGTTGAAGAAACAATGATGTTTTGGCTTGTATTTATCGCTAGGGTATTGTTTCCATTTTGATGTAAATTCGACCACAGGGTATGTGCTATAAACTCATGGCAAGTATTGGATGCTTGGGTCATAATTGGTCGTGTATTTAAGCATGTAATTTGCAAAATATTGTTGTACAGGTTTATAGAGAATGCAGGTGTCGGTTCATCGCTTATGGCTCCGAAGAACAAAGGTGAAGGAGAAGGAAGGGCGACTTGTCAGGACACTTGTGGTGCTGACAAAGTACAAAGTAGTGGTAGATTATTTTCATGCTTTTGGAGGACCAAAAGCTCCTCAGTGGGGAGGAATGATCCAGGTGGCTCCAGACACACCCAAAAGTCCAAGAGGGCTCAGAAATGGTCAAAATTCAAAGTGGCTAAGTCACAACAAACCCAACATCAGATCGAAGTGCTCGTAGCCCTGATTCTAACAACGTGAACGACACTAAAATATGAGTTCGTATGAGTTAGATAGATCCCTTCAAAGTTTGACATGAAAAAGGAAAAAGCAAGGTCCACAGTGTGCCACATGGCATCCCAGTTAGTGAGTGGGACCCACATGGAAGCCCATCATCCATTAACACTTGGCCCCTAATCATTGGCTCCTTACCCTAGATAAAAGAATAATTAAAAATTATCATATAAAACAAAAATTATTTTAAAAAAACAATATATATATATATATATGGTTATTAAATCAAATACACAAACAAAATGTTTATTAAAATAAACATATAATAACAAAACATGCCATAAAATTTAGGCATATTTGTTTCAATGCATATGTAAAAAAAGGCAGAATATTGTTAGAAGGTTTAAATATGGTTATAATACATACCATGATAAACCAAATCAAATTTCCATACAAATGGATAGTCGATTTTACACCTCTCGAAGACATAAATTCAGTGGTGTAGTCAGTTTTTGTAGCTGAGCCTTCCATTTTTCAGCCAACTTCAAAGGTGCAGGTACATGAATCAGTCATGTCATGTTTTCCTTCATAATTGCTGAGATGATGTATTATGTTTTGAGATCCCTGATTGATGTTATGTTGTGGGATCACTTTTTACACATTATGTGAGATGTATTTAGCTTGTCATGCTATGTATTGTTGTTGATATCCCTGTGTAACTATGTTAAACTCATTGCCACATTGTGTGAGATCTAGTTAGTTGTCATACTGAGAGGAAGTCTTCTTGAGTAAGAATTCTTGTAAGTGTAATGTCTCGTGGAGATAAAAGACACTCTTGTTTGAGGGTGTATAACCTTCTAATGACAAAGAGTCTTCCATGTTCATCATCATTCCCAGCATTATATGAAGCGGTCTCCACCATCTTGACACCGGGCCCAAAGACACAGTCCACACTGGACAAAATCTGTTATTAAATGTGTTGTATTCATTATTTTTTTATCATTGTCATGTTTCCTCTTGTTTAAGCATGCACTTATGCTCTTTTATGCTCTTTAAAATCAAATTCTAACAACATCACATAAGCAAAAGATCTTGGATAATTCTGGTAGATGAAGGAACTTGTATCACTTTGATTCTTGTATCCTTAGCTAAAGAAGATATTTTTTCTAGTTTTAATTGAGAATGAATATTATTTAGTGATGCTTGCAACTTAGAAGTTGTCATGGTTGAACTTGTCAAGGATGAGTAAATCATCTCCCCTGCTTGCTTGTGTAGATCAATTTGATCTATAGGATGAATCTGTTTGGTGTCAAAGGAAGACAAGGAAGTTTTGTAATCCTCAGTTGTCCTTGGTACATCGATCTTTGGCTCCAGAAATGCAAATTGGAATTGTCCCTTCTCACTATCTAGTGCTGACTGTAATCTTTTATGTGTTGAGGAATATTTATTTCAAAACATTGCATATGTCGGAGTCTTGAGTGCTTCATTATTCTTTTCATTTCTAGGAATTTAGAAAATATACTATGTTACCTTGAAGAAGGAGAGGAAGGAGGAGAAGAAGAATTTTCTTCTACCTGTTGTAGTGAAAAAGGAGAATGTGATGACAATACAACAATAGTAAACTCTTCAGAAGTTTCAACGTTTGAATATTCTTCATCAAGATTTATAATTTTCTTCCTTTTAACCACTTGAAATTCTGATTTCTGCAACTCTGAACCTGTTGGTGATACATTTTCTCTTGGCCTCTTTAGTTCTTTCTATGTCATTCTTGGAGTTTCCAGTATTGTTTGACTAGATACTGACTCCTCAATCTCCTGCAAAGTATTCTCATCCCAATCATATTTATTTGCATAATGCTCAATCTCAGGTTTAGGCATATGAGAATATGGTGTTGATTTATGTGCAACTCTTACTGAAGATATAATTCCCAATGGGTCATAAGACAATTTGAAACTGAACTTGAAATTCATCTGTTTTAATAAAACACCGACTTCTTTTGTTGTAGCTCGTGTATTGGCTATAAAAGGATCGACCCGTGCTTTCAATTTAAACTTTGTTTTTTGTTTTCTAGCAACAAAGTGAACATCATCTGCATTCATCATTTGCCTAATATAATCAAGAGAAAAAATTCTCATTGGGAGGAATACATGCATATCTTATGGTTCCAATTCACATCCATAAATCCTAATTTCAATGAAATTCTAGTATAAATACTAGTCTCCCACTTTATTCTGCTAACTCAAGTGTAAAATTCTCTTAATTTTAGTTGAAATTCTAGGAACGACATCACTATTTAATAAACAATTGGCCATGTACAAGAATTGATTAAAAATCACTAAATGAGAATTCTTCAGAGGTCTTTCTCACTAATGATGTCTAGTGAATGATTAACTGTGGGGCACCTGCAACATCCTACTTTTGCAAAGGGAACTTAAACCTTTTAGCCTAATGATATAGAAATAAGCACACTAGAACTCATTGATATTTGAAGGAACCTTCTACACTCAATTTCAAGAATTTATCATGAATGGCATCAAACATAAACTTACTATAGTTGAATATTATTGAGGGTTTTTTTACTAAAAGAGAAAATTGTCAAGAAGCCCACCCCCTCCGTTAACAATCGAATATGTGGGGAGGGGCCGCAATCGATCGGGGGTTGTTGATATGGGTGGACTCGATCTTGTATGTTGCTTTCAAATTGAATATTATCACTATCTGATAAAATGTCACATCAACTATTTACAAATTAAATAATCCTTTGAAAACAATAAAGGATACAAATAATAATATAAACAAATAAATAAAGCGACATTTTAGCTAGCACGCTGACTTAGTGATATTTTTTATTCTTTATTTATTTTTCATATATATATAAATCTCTTTTTCTTTCTTTCTTTTCATCTTTTATTTATTTATTTTTCTCATTTTTTCTTTTTTCTTTTTTTTCTTTCTATTCTATTTTCTATTTTTTCTTTTTTCTTTTTTGAACATAAAAGGAAAAGTAGAAAACACAATAGGGCAAAAATAAGTTACAACAAATGTCATTCCACTTGGATATTAAAGTAGATTCAATTATATGTTCCCCATATAAAAAAACTTTTGATTTTGAGTTTAGCTCATAGATCAACTTTGGTGAAGAACAATCTACAGGGAAAAATTTCTTGTGATTTATAGTTTAGACCTACAATGAATCTATTTACCATAAATTTACCATATGAAGTTTGATAATCATGATTCTAGTGGTAGATTAAAATGAATTAAAGTGGATATCCCCCATAGAAGCATGTTTTAAAAATACATTTATTCAATAGCTCAAAACTGTCAATGAATAGTGAGGGAGGTAAAGTTTTTATTATGTTTTTAAGATGGAAAGTCACGAATTTATGAATAAATTTTTCATCTTATGTACAAATTAAGTGGCTCAAATTGTGCTTTAAACTAGACTTAAATATCTATATTTTTTATAAATATGATTTGATATTTCAAAATACTAATGAACAGTCAAGATGCAGGCTTGTCATAATGAAAATTTTATGACCAACAAATAGTAATTTGGGCATAATTTTTTCATAATATATTGGATTGAGGTGATTCAAATCGGGTTGGAAAATATATTTCAAGGGTTATCACTCCTAGAAACTAATTAAATAAATAAATTCCTTTAGTCCCTCAAATGTTGAATGTCCCATATCTATTTTTAAGGGATTTCCAAAATCAATTTACTACAAGAAAAAAAAATCATGTGTTTTTTTTTTTTAAATTAAGGTATTAAGTGTATGAAATTCTCGATAGAAATGTTGATGATGATGTAAATAATTATTCTACCAAAATTCTTCATACCTGTGTTGTAGTTCTTAATACATGGCTTATATAAAAATTGAGGTTGTTTGATGAATTTGTAGAAAATGTTTTACATTCTTAATTCATATACAAATTTGTACAATAAAATATTTTAACTCATAACTTTGATGACTTACTTTGAAGTATTTGATTTTATTTGAGAAGTTTCTAATCCTTCATTTGCTTCCTCCATCATATGCATTCCTTTTATTATAGATCTGTGTCCCAGTGGGTCAACAAATGGAGTGGATCTTATTACACCAAAAATGGAAATTATTGAAATATGTTTAACAAAAAATCTATTTTGTCATCCTGTGATTTATTCATGCATATCATACCATCATAAAACTTATTTACCTCACCTTCAATAACTTCACCTTAATTTTTTCTAGATCTACTTTACCAACATGACGAGGTCTTGGAAAAACTTACTGAAGTGAATGCATATGTTCTTACCTCTCATCTTACCATTTCTTCTCCCACAAGTCAAAAATGTTAGCATGAAAAAAATCAATGTTTATAAAAATACTTGAAATTCCCTAATTCCTTTAACATTGTCCTAGCAATGGTGCCAAAACATTAAGGAATTTATTTTCCTATTTTATAACACTTTATTATCAATCCATAGTCATAAACTTATGAAATGCAAATGTTGTGATGTCCCTTAGTATTGCAGCAACAATGCTGTAAATCCAAGAGTCTCAACTTGAATTATCAACCTGGGGTTCATACAAACTTAAGAGGGGTCAACAGTGTATGTGCACAAGCACTATCTTCTTCCTCTTCTAATTATTATATAGGTGAGAGTTGTTTTTGTGTGGGATTAGATGAACATAGACCAGGTGAATTTGTCAAACTATATATGATACATAGAAGTAAATTTGCATAAATGAAATGGCACACGCCTATCTTACTTTAAAGAAATGAAAAGAACACTCTTCTTGGAAATAAATTATTTGCAAACCTGAAACCTATTTTATACAAAACAACACTCGAAAATCATTTAGTAAAAGCATCTAAAGAAAACTTTGTGAGATTTATATGCTTATGAACTCCACCATCAACATCCCAGATATGTTCCAATGCAATAAGGTGACTAAACCAAGAGTTTATTGTTGAATTAGGTGAGAAAAATGGACTATTTGTGGATTGCTATCAAATTCCTTTTTTGCTAAAAAAATTGACCAATTTTCTAGTAAAACAGTTGGAATGGAAACCTAAGGTGAGAAAGGGGGTAGGAAAGATTAAGAATGATGTTATTCAGCTGGTTAAATCATGGGGAAACCTATTCTAATATTTATCATTATAAATCAAATTCTATCTATCCCTTATAACCATAATATTAGTTGCACAGTAAAACAATGAATTGCAAAATTTGTAACAAAGGGAATGAAATGGAAAATGACTTAAAGATGAATTGATAAGTGGTATGAATGATCAACAAGACTGACATATTTTATAAATTACATGCAAAGAAGTTAACTAAAGAAACTACCTACTTATTCATACATAAAACCAAACTATAATTTTCAACCAATTTAAAAGCTAAACAAGGCAAATGCAAAGCATTAAAAAAAAAAAAACAGAAGTAAAAGAGGGTTCTAAAGCTCCTATGGTGGGACCAAACCAAGGATGCTCAAATTCCTTGAAGAAGAACCAATATAAGAGCTAAAATGAGGAACTACTTCCATTAACTGGAAATATTTTTTACATTACAATGTTGCAAATTTTGCTAAGAAATATTCAAAAATATGAAACTACCTTCTCTATTATTATTATATTGCCTATAGGGCCAATTTGAGACTCCTATTTCTACGTCAAGTGGGGGAGTAACCTTCTTGAGAGGAGGGCTACATTTCCCTCAAAAAAAACTAGAAAAAGGGGTTATTTTCCTAGATCCAACTCACAACAACCGGAGGAGGTTTTAAATGCCCCAAACTAGTCAAGTTTGAGTCTTCATGCTACAAAGAGCAAGTCCCTAAAATCTCTCTAATGTTGGATTTCGCATAATCTGCTCAATATGTTTGTAAATCTTGGACAATAAGCATGTTAAGGCACATAAAGCATGAAAACCACATCAAACCCTTTAGGAAATAATTAAGCTAGGAAAATATACCAATAATTGTACAACATGGGATCAAACATCATTCTATGTGCCTAGGAGTGGAATGATGACCCTGATAATTTACTTGTTTTGGAGACATATCATACCCCACTATTAGAACAATTTCTCATCCTTGAGAAAGTCAATCTTCTTCTCTTATTTTCTCCTATTCATTAGCTCTCTAATTGTTTGTTTCACCTTCAAGGCTAAGCTGGTTGGGGTTGCCTTTATTTGATAGAATCTTGCATCTCCCTATATGTCCTTCCACACATAGGATTCTTATTATTGGCTTTGGTGCTCTTATACCTAGCAGCAAAGGTGGATTAAACTTCAGTCCTGTCAACTGAATCCCAAGCCTCTGGATGATCCTATAATATAGAGGAGTTATTGCTAGTGTTGCTTGAAGTCTATTGGGAGAGTGATACTCCCTTATCTTCATGTTGCGAGACAAGCCTTGCCAATGCCATATTCTCTAGAAATATTGTGAACTTTATTCTCCCAACGGTTTGAAGGTGTTCCCAAAATGCAAGATAACTTCTGCTTTCCTTTTCTTCCAAATAGTTTCTACCTTAGGGTCATATGCAAGAATTGCATGTAAAGATGTAAGAATTGAAGGAGATGGGTGATCTGGTGTGATCCATAATGACTTCCCCTTCTCCTGCCTTCCCCTTCTTCTTTTTAGATGTAATATTTTTTGGCCTACTGAGTTTTGCTTGGGCTTCTAGAAATGCGTGTCTATCCATATCCACAAAGTCAGACCATGAAATCAGATGTTGTAGGTATTTTAGTGCATTTGTTACAATCAATTTGATCAAGCCATGATGGGCCAACTATTTTTTCTCTCCATCCTTTACCTTAGTACTCATCTCCTTCAGAGACTGTAAGAGAACAAATGGAATGCTTAGCATATTAGAGGCTGTGAGGTGGGCTTGGAATATTAGCTGATATAATAGCTTGAATTGGTAAGAATAGACTATGCTTAACTTGCCCTCACAAGAGACATATTTAAGGATATGGTAGGCTACGTTATCTTAAGGATCAGGCAAGATTCCCACCCTCACTTTATTTTTATCCTCATCAATTTGTCCATCTTGCAGGAAGAATCCCTTCTTGGTAGTGATGGCCTCCTACCTCTCTTCCTTGTTCCAGTGACTGCAGTAACAAAGTGTTTCCCTTTAATGCACTACAAGTTCATGGAAAAATCTATTTCCACCTTATCATCAAAACCTTTGAGTGTCTTAGAGAACCCTAGCCATTCACAATTTTCAAATATGGTGACAAATTCAGGATGTTGGTAAATCCCACTAGTGTTAGTGGGCTCTCTCTTGTTGAAAATTCCCCTCATTCTATCCTCACCTTCAATTATGTTTTATAAATCAATTTCAGACCATGCTCATACATTTCCTTCTTATAACTTCAAAAAACTTGGTCACAGTAAATAATTTGCTATGTGGTTATGAAAATGTAGAGAGAAGGTAGTGTGATTATGCTACTAAAGGAAGTAAGGTGTCTTGCTGCAACACCTCTATGGGGTTTTTTTAATAGATATAATTTCAAAGTATCAACACATTCTTGACTTTACACTTCCATAAAATATGAAAGAGAAAAATGGTGAACATCCTTCTCTTTCCACTCACAATTTGACTTAGAAATATAAAGTATTTCTATTCAAACTGTGTGCCTGGTTAATAATAGAATAGCCTATGCAAACTAAGAAATATCTTGAGTAGAGGACTTGGTAAGAATTTCAGGAGTTATTTTAGCGCACTAGCCTCTTTAACACACATAGGAAGATCGGTGAGAGATATTTAATAATGATTTATGTGATCCTAGAGAAAACCCATGTAGGCATGTAGTGGTTCCTATAGTAATCTATAGACTTGTAGCTTCTGATAGCAACATGTAACCATGTGCAATAGGAACTTGTGATAGCCCTAGTGTTTTGAATGTAATTTATCGATCGGGGACACTATTTATGTTTTGATTTCATGATGATGGTGATCGTAGAGTCTAACAAGATGATGGGGTGGTATGGATGGGACTCATTGCACATCACTTAGCTGCCCCATTTAACACTCCACTTTCAACACAATCCTTGACCATTACATCATAAGAAGAAAGTGACCACCTTTTCAAAAAAATCCAAGAGAATATCCCATTTGTATTATTTTCTTCTCGCACTTGAGAAGAGCTATTTTTAAAAAGTGAGTGTTGACTATTGGTTATACTTCAGTTGATTAGTCAGTTAGATTTCATTGGCTAGACTATTTGAACCCCATTTTGAAAAAAATACATTCTCACTATGCTTTAAATGAATTTAGAGAGAGAGTTTGGGGGTTCTATACCTTATGTTTACCTCTTGGATGCATGGTGTTGATGTATTCCATTACTGCACGTGTTTTTCAGGTGTTAGTTACTATGTACACCACATCTAGTAGCAGTTTGCAAGGGAACCTATAGTTTCTCAATATCTCTTCATCATTTATGGAGGGTATTTCTAGATCTATTGAGTTTTTTGGTCAATATAGTCCCCTCAAAGGGCTCTTTGTGTGTTGAACAAGCTGGGCCTATAGAGTCATTGTAGCTTGCTACAAGACTATGTAGTTTCCTATAGTAGGCATAGAGCCTTTTCAAGATTAGTGAAAAACCCTCTTCAATTAATGCATGTGCCTTGATAATTCATAGGGATGGTCGAAATGCATGTGGAGAAGGTTTTTATTTTCCTTGTGATGGAAAAGTGAAATAAATGGGATGCTACAAGGTGGAATGGGGTGAATAGAATGAGAGGAACTCATTTGTGAAGCTTGGTCATCGAAAGGTCAATTATTAGGATTTGTTTTTTTTCTCCTCCTTGGACTAGATGCTCAAGGAAACTTGGATCTGTAGATTTTTTCAAATACCAATCCTTCATGTAGCAGTGATGGACATTCCTATAGCATTTTAGGAAATTTGTAGAAAACATGTGAAAAGTGTGTGATATGAGATGGATGATGATGGGAATGTTGTAAAGGAGAGAAAAAACGTATAAGAATGTAAAATGGGCCAATCTTGGGGCAACTATACTGAAGACTTGAAATGGGGTGTTGGACTATCCCTCTTTGTTGACCTAATTGTTTTGTCTTCTTTTGTTACAAAAAAATGTACCTACAACAAAAATAAATGTGAGAGATTAATATGCTTTTGTTTTTGTTTTTTTATTCTTTCATCTTTTTATTTTTTTCATTTTGTTTGGGTTCAATGACTACCTCATGGAGGCTTTTATACAATTAACTTTCTTTGTGCACCTCAAGAGAGGTTTTCACCTAAAGCTTTATTCTATTTTTATTTTTCTTCAAACTCATTAACTACCTCATGGAGGTTTTCAGCGAATGAGCTTGTCTCAAGCGCCTCAAAGGAGGTTTTCACTTGATATTTTTTCTTTTTCTTTCTTCTTTTTTCATTTGTTGATCATGATATTGATGGATTGGGAGATTTAGCGCTCCCAATCACATTTAGTTCCTTGTTGATTGAAATTGTGAATTTGGTCCTATAAAGGGGCTCCTTGTAAATCTTCAACATGTAACCATTTACTAACAATGGTATTTTCTCCTCATCTATGGTTTTAATTTTTATATAGTCGTTATCATAGCATTTTTCCACCAAGTAAGGTCCCAACCATTTGGTCATGAGTTTTCCTATGAATTTTTTGAACCTAGAGTCATACAAGAGAGCCCAATCACCCTCTTGGAAGCCTCTTGTTCTGATGTATCTATCATGTCAAAATTTCCTTTGTAGTTGGACAACCTCAGCATGTAACAAGGATTGCATCATGTGCTCATCCATGGAATTTAGATATTGTACCCTATCAACCTATTCCTTGGTCAAATACTTGTCTATCTAAGCTATAATTCTCGAAGTGTTATATTCAATTCAACTAATAATAAATCCTTATTTCTATAAACTTTCTCATGGGGGATGAAACCAATGGTGGTTTTCCAAGTAGTGTTGTAGGCCCAAATGGGTTCAACAAGCCCCATTGCATAGTATTTCTTGCTACTACTAATTACCTTAATAAAATTGTTTTCTAATGTTATGTTAGTGATCTCTACCTTCCATTTGCTTCGGGTTAGTAGGAAGTGGAATTTAGAGATGGAAAACATGATGTTGCTTCATTATCCCCTCATTCAAGTTGGAAGTAAACTAGGTTCCTTGATATATTACTAAATATTTTAGAAAACCAAATTTGTAAAAAATATTATCTCTTAAGAACTCTACTAGCTTCTTCTCTATGGCTCCCTTTGATACTTCCACTTCATCCCATTTAGTTAGGTAATCAGTGCATACAATGATATACTTTTTATGTCTAGATGGGGGATCAATAGGACCAATTAATTCCATGCCCCATTTCTCAAATGGATCAAAAGAAACTTGAGGATGAAGGATAATTTCATCCTTCCTGTAGACTTCCCCATTTTATGACATTCATCACATTTTGTAGTGTATCTCTGGGCATATATGAAGAGATCCAAATGTATCTTGCTTGCATGATCTTGTAGGTTATCCTTCTTGCAACAAAAAATACCTCCACAAGGTCCATCATGAAAAGCTAAGAGGATACCATAGACTTCGTCCTCCCTCACACATATTCTTAAAACCTAATTCAGTATGAGCGTAAAGAGGCTTTCCCCAATCCATGTATATGAGGCAATTTGTCTAATGATCTTGAATTTATCCCTTGAAGAAATGTGAGGAGGGAGTTTCCCAATGGCTTGATAGTTGTAAATGTCAACAAAACATGGAAAGAAAAGTGAGATGAAAAAATATGCTCATATGGGAGTTTATAATCCACAAGCCCTTCATCTGCAAAAAAGGTTAATCTTGACAAGAAATATGTAACGATATTTTCTTTCCATGATTTTTCAACAGTGGTTAAGTCAAATTGTTGCAAAAGCAATAGCCACGTGATTATCCTGGCATTTACATCTATCGTGTTCATCAAATACTTAATTGTTGCATGCTTAATATATACAAAGACTTGGTAACAAGTAATATAATGTCTAAACTTATTCAAAGAGTATACAAAAATGAGGAATTTTTTTCATTTACAGTGTAATTCAATTTAGAGTTAGATAGATTCTTACTAATGAAGTATATTGCATAAATAAGTGGACCCAAAGTTGCTCCAGTTTCCATATTTGATGCATTTTTGTGAATGTCAAAGAGTAAGGTCCAATTAGGACCTCTAAGAATAGGTGTTGTCATTAACTTGTCTTTTATGCTCTTAAATGCTTCTTGGCATGGATCTGTCCAAAAAAACTTACCATCTTTGGTCAATAAGGAAAACAATAGAGAGGAAAAATTATTTAAATCCTTACAAACCTCCAATAGTATCTTGCAAGGCCTAAGAAGATTCTAATATCTCTTTTTTTTTTAGGTACAGGAAGGTGTTTTGTAACACCCTCCTCCCACACTTACCCAAATTCACCAGTCCACCGGGGTAAATATGTGATGAAGAGTTACTATGATATGACTCAACCTCCTAGGTACAGTTAAGAAAGTGGAATCGTCCAACCAAAACTTTACTAGCCTTCCTCAGGTGCTACAAGGCCCCCAAAGCTAACCAACCACTCTAGGTGGCCAACCCTTGAGTTAACTTGAATTTTTAATGATCTAGTTACTCCCATGAAAAGGCAAGCCAATGATCGTAACCCTCCAGTCACTCCCATAAGCTAGCTTCCCAGTGACGGAAGACTAAATTACTTAGTTATGTGCCAACGACCCCAAGATTTGAGCCACTTTTTTAAGGCTAGGATCCAGACCTCTACCCAAAACTTTATGAAACTCTCAGAAATGATAAATGACACAAAGAGAAAGCCTTTGATTCAAAACTTAGTCTAGGACTTAACCCGACACATCCTAACCATGAAAAACATTTTTTCAAACACATCATGCACATGTAATCTACAGGTCATAATTACATATCTGAACATAGCGGCCTCAAACTTATATGAAAATCATCATGAAGGTTTGATTCCTTGTCTTAATAGTTTCATTGTCATCTATTAGGTCATCCACTCATTAACTATTCATTTACTAATCAAAACATGATGAGAGACATAACCAAAATATGTCATAAACCATTCTTATAACCAGCATATAACTAGAATAATAACAATGATAGAACAACCATCCAAGCCACATAATAACAATTACAAATACTCATGAAATACAAGGGGAAAAAGGGATCTTATCATACATATGAAAAATCCAACCAAGTAAGGGACTTCCACGTACCACCCGATCATCGGTTGGGATGAATCAAATATTTCTTTTAGCGAATCACCCTTGTGCCATATTCCAAGCATTAATGTGGGGCTCACAACAAAAAATCATAGCTTCCTTAGGCTTTACTGGGTATCCCGCCATTATCGGTCAAGGGATTTCTAGGCCGGAAACACTCATCTATACAACCAGGGTTTACCGTGTATCCCACCATTACCGGTCAAGGGATTTCTAGGCCCAAAACACTCATCTATACAACCAGGCCTTACCATGTATCCCACCATTACCAGTCAAGGGATTCCTAGACCCAAACAATTCACATACACTATCAGGGTTTACCGCAATTCCGACATTACCTGTCAAGGGATTACTAGGCCTATACAAGCTTGCATGCCTCTAGATTTCTTCACCAATACCTTGAGGAAGTTCCCTATCTCCACCCTTGGGCTTTACCATGTATGTCGCCATTACCATCCAAGGGATTCCTAGGCCCTTGCGAATTTTCCTAAGACCACTGGACCCGGTTCCAAAACCATCTGACAATCTAGATCTTCCAAATTAAAGAACCCCATCACACCATCGCTATAAAAAAATGGAAAGGAAAGGTTGAAACCACTATCACACCTGGGAAAACCCATGCCAATGATAACAAGAAAACCAAACACACATGCATGCCAGATTAGCAAGGAAATCATACATGCAACTCGATACCTACAAGTAATCCTTTTGTAGTCGCTTGATCCAACTCTTCCTTGCTTGATCTTTGCTTCCTTGTCCTTCATTTTCCTTCCTTTCTCTAACACTAAAGTGCTCCAATAATTCTCTAAGTGTGTAAGAGTATGAGAGAGAATAGATGTCATAATCCCACTTAACACTTTCACAAAAAAAAGCAACTTTACCTTTCTGACACACCTACTTATCTCAAAAGATTTGAAAAGAACTTTTCACAAATGAACATACTGGGTGTAGGTGCAATGTTCTATAGAAAAAGAGATTCCTTACTAACCCTTCTATAAAAATTCATTTTATTTGCTACTGCATACTGCTCTCTACCACTTAGCATTTATTTATGCTCCTCTTTCTATACATATCCCTTGTTGACCTTACTATAAACCTGTAACACCCTCCTCACACATCTACCCAAGTAACTGGCCAACCAGCGTAAACATGTGACGAGAGGCTACTATGATTGGATTCAACCTCCTATGTGACCTTAAGGAAATGGAATCAATAGAAACACATCACATAGACCTTCCACATCAACTACAGGACCCCTAAGAACCATCCCAACACTTATGGTAACCAACCCCTGGGTCCCACTGAGGTTTTAGACCTCTTGACCTCTGGATACTCCCATGCTATGGGCCTAACAACATTCAGGAGGCTCTCGACGCTCTCATGACAAGGCATGCCAATGTCCATGGACTATTTTTCTCAGTGCTATGCCAAATGTCCCCGAAATTTTAGCCACTTTTTTAGGCCCAGAGCCCATGTCACTGCCCAGAATTGAATGACACCTTCAGAACATAAATATAACAATTATGCAAATGCAAATACTTGAACAAGCCCTTGAATGGACCCCTACTAGCGATGAAAGGCATTTTGTCAAATATATCAAAAATATGTAATCTACAGGTGTAAACAACAGTTTTAAGCATAGGGGTCTCATACTCATTTGAGAATCACTAAGAGACATTGATGCCTCAACACATTAGCTGCAGTTTCATCCATTAGGTTATAAATACATTGTTCATTCATTTACAAGTAAAAACATGATGAGATCTATACATAGATACTATCATAAAACATATACATAACCATCATAATAGCAACAGAAATACCAAGGAAATTGTAGCCATATGCTCCACATATAAACGAATATAATACTCATAGAAATACAAGGATATATAACCTCATATTGATGATGCAAAATCCAAACATGGGATGGTACTACCATGTTTCCCTCAATCGTAGAATGGTTGAGTCAAATCTCTCTTCAACCATTCACCCCCGTGCCATATTCTAAGCATGAATGTGGGATCTCATAGAACACTTCAATCCAAAACCATCCAAGGCTTCCAGAGGCCATCCACCTCAACTCATCAAACAATGATTCCACCTCATGGTCGGACATCACAAAACCATCATCAGATTGGTCTCTACCCAAGCCTTTAAGGGCTCTAGAGTGTTTGTTCTAACCAAGGCTTCCATGACTAGTAACTCAACCCACAACTTATTCTGGGCTTCCAAAGCGTTTTCCCAACCAGGGCTTCCAAGACTACTAACTCAACCCACCTAGGGCTTCCAAAGCATTTTTCCAACCAAGTCTTCCAAGGCCAGTAACTCAACCCAATTTGTTACAGGGGTTCCAGAGCATTTGTCCAACTAAGGATTCCAGGAACTATTAACTCAACCCAAGCTAAAGGAAACATGAGAAACAACCAGAAAAATAGGGAAATGATCCCACAACACCATGGCTATCTAGGAAATGGAAAGGCTAGGAAAATCCACTGTCAATCCAGGAAATCCTCCATGTCAGTGACAGATCATGACCAATAAACCACATGCATATCCCATGCATGCCAAAACTAGTGAGGAAAACATACATGCAACTCGGTACCTGCAAGAAAAACTCGTTGTAGTTACAGATCTCGGTGTCCTCTTGCACTTTCCTTCTCTTCCCTTACCTTCTTTCTCCAAAATCCAAGTATTCCACACCCTCCAAGAGTGCTCCAAGAAAACTCTAAGTTTCTAAGAGTGAGGAAGAGAGAGAATAATGAAAGAGATCCAAAATTGAACTAAAAAAAGGTTACAAACTGATCCTCAAAAGCCTTTTTAACAATTAGGCCTCTATTTTCTTCAATTTCCATTATTTTCCTTCAATTCCCTCCTCACATGCAACGTGTGACCTTTCATCTCCCTTTTCTCCTAATTTCCATTATTTTCATAAATAAATGTGCGAAAACTTCCATTTTTCCTTTTCCAACTTCCTTCACCATTAATAAACCAATGAACACCCACACTAGGATGTCTTGCCCAACATTCAGCTTAGAATAAGTGTCTCATCAAATGTGGTTATTATTTTTTCTTTATTAAATTTTATTACATGGAATTTTCACCAGGGTTGTAACAGAACCCTCCCCCTTGGGGGAACACCATCCTCGGTGTTCAACAACACCTATAACCACAAGGCTATTGTAAGAAAAACATATTGTCGATGGAGATTTATAACTTAGCTCGTTGCAGTATTTACAATAATCAACCTATTGAGAATCAAACCAACATGAAAACATAACATCATAATGATATGACACCCATACCGCTTATTGTAATTTTATAACATAGCTCATGGCAGTATTTACATCCATATACATATGTACATATACCAAAACATCATCAAACATGTACCAAAACACCATACCAAAATTGTGTTGCCTCAACCGACAAACAATGAAGGATACATAGGCCACATCTAATCCACCATCTCCCACATAGCTTCATCAGGCCCAAAGTGCTTCCATTGCACCTTAACTTTCTCGATTTCTCTGTTCCAGAGCATGAGCACATTTTTCTGCAATATACACTGAGGCTCCAACTGGAATTATCCATTTGGTTCCACCTGCAATACAAACCAGACAATCACATGATCAACATCTTTAACATACTTCTTAAGAAATGAAACATGGAAAACAACATGGACTTTCACTGTCGGAGGAAGTGCAAGTCGATAGGCTACTAGCTCAATCCTCTCAATAATACTGAAAGGCCCACAAAGTCGGGGTTCCATCTTGGCACATGATCCAATCTGCAAGGATCTCTTCTTTGGTTTGATGCGTAAGTACACCTGTTCCCCATCCTGGAACTCCTTAAACAACATGTGTCGATCTACATAGCTCTTCGGCCTATCTAGTGCTGCCGTTAGATTCTTCTTTATAACTTGCATCTCTTGTTCCATGCCCGTCAACATGTTTGGTCCAATCAACACCCTGTTAACTGGATCACTCCAATTGATGGGAGTATTGTAACTCCACCCAAACAATGCCTCAAGCAGACTCATCTTCAAACATTTCTGATACCCATTTGTTGGCCCTCAATTTTGGTCCTTTTTTTCTATCTTAAACCCATCCATTTACCACAATATTCCATCATATTTCACTTACATATGCTTCATTTCACTCTTATTTGCATATTCAGGTAACTAAATTAAGTTTTTCAATTCTTAGAGATTTTTGTAAAAATTGGGTTTTAAGAGTAAATTTGTAATGCACTAAAAATTCCAATAATAGATCCGTTAAAGTCATATGTGCAAGACACCTGGGCGAGAGATGAGTGCATATTTGGAAATATTGGGAAAAATGGATGGATGAACACCTATTGGTTCGGTCAAATTTAGCAAATACAACCCGGGTCAACGCTGATCAAGCTTGACCTGTCATTCAAAAATCCCTATTAAAAAGGGGCAGAATATTATTTTTTGGGATTTTGCCTAATTTTGTGAACTAGACTTAATGAGTTTGACCGGGACGGATAGATTAGGATAGATGAATACTGTTAGAGCTATTGTAACTAAGTTTGTTGATAATTTTCTTATTTAAACTTTGTTTATGAACCATTCATGTATGTAATTTGTAATCAGGCTATTGGACACCTTTTGATAATTTGAAGAATACTTTCTATTGTTCTAAGTTGTTGTTCATGTTGTGGATATTTTCATAATTTAGTTGTAACTGAGAGTTCCTTAGGTGTACAAGGCAAAGCTGGAGGGCCCCCATACCAAGCTAAGTACACTTTGATTACATTAGCATAATTTTTATTTCAATATTTCTTGTTTCATATTTATGCTTCAGTTATTTAGATGTGTGATACTTCTTGTGTGATTTTGGGATGATGATAGTTTAAAATCAAATTTTCATATGAAATGACAAACAAGAATTTAAATTAAATTATATTTTTAACAAGTTATGAATCATATCTAAAATCATCCTTTTTGAATTTCTTGTATTATTTCTTGAATTTTAGTTTTTGATGCAATGGTAATGATATTGGAGTATAATTGTGAGGAAGGATAACCAAGATCTCCTAAGTTAGGAGCCTCTTCTCTTGCTATCTACACATTACAAACCATTTCTCTTTAGTTTCTCTTCTTGGGGACAGTACTGTGAGGAAGGACAACCATGATCTCCTAAGTTAGGAGCCTCTTATCTTGCTTGCTGCATCTTGAACAAGAAACTTGTTAGTCGTTAAAACTTAGATTAAATTTGTAATATGCACTTCCTTTAAATTTGTAGTCTTGCCTTCCTAATTTGATTTCACCTTAAATCCATATATTTTGGACATGCTTCCAAGTCTACAAACCCGGATTGACAAGTAAAACATGTGTTAGTTTACTTAGTAAATTGGCCTTACATTTTTGGAACCATTGTCGGGGAAGCTTATTCAAAGTTAATCAAAATAGGAAGCATAAAACAAAAATGTATAAAAACATATAATATAAAAACAAAACAAAAACATAAAAAGTAAATAGAATTTTTCATTATGGTTATTTATGCCTAAACAAAGAGATGAAAAAGGTAGATACATAAAACAATACCCCCCAACTACTAAACCACTAGAAGGATTACCTCCATTTGAATTAACTACACCAATTGTTGGGAAACCAATCTTGGAAGAGTTAGAGGAAAAACAACGTTCGGGACAAAGGTTAACTCTTGTTGTAAGACAAACTTTGTTAGCCTATGAAGTGAAGAGACAGCATAAACATATAGGAACATCTTCGATAGGAAATCAAAGAGAGACAAGAAAACCAATTGATCAGCCTATTCTTGAACAAATAGATCAACCTATATTTGAACAAATAAAACAAGTTAAATCTCAAGTTGTTACTGAAACATTTGAAACTGTTGAAAAAGGTATGGCAGAAGAAGAGCAAGGATCAAATATCTTCACTCCAGAACAAAGGTTACAATATGAAAAGAAACAAAAATAATGGCAAAGAAGAAGAGGCGAAGAGACAAGAAGAGATGAAGAAAGGAAAAGAGAGGAAGATGTCAAAAAAGAATATGATCATAAGAGAAGACAAGATGTAGAAATAGAAAATGGTGAATAAGCTACTTTTGGATTTCGAATTGTAGAAATAGAGAAATTCTAGGAGAAGAGGTGAAAATGAAGAATATTCCACCTTCAGTTTTACCAATTTTTTATGGAATGTCTTTTGAAGATCCTGATTCATTCATGTTTGAATTTGATATCTTATGTAAAACTTATGGTTAAATTGATGATACACATAAGCTTCGTCTTTTTCCTACTACTCTTAAAGCAACTACCTTAAAATGGTTTATGGGATTACGAGAACACTTTATTACTTCTTGGGAATAAATGAAGAAAATTTTTCTTAAGAAATATCAAGCCTATTGTAGGTTTAGAGATTCAAAATAAGATATTTTTAGATTGTCTCAACAAGAAGATGAGAATTTTGAAGAATATTTGGAATGATTTCTTTACAACCTGCAAAAATCCAAACAACATTCTCTAAATCCTGATACCATTAGAACAATTTTTCTTAAAGGAATAAGATATGAGTATCTTGATATTCTCACTGTAATGGGTAAAGAAGATATTTCATACTTAGCATTTTGATGAAATTTCTGAATTATGTCAAAAGTACTCTAGAGGTAGATCCAAAACAGGAAAAGGAGATATAACTTCTAGAGCTTCTAAATCAACAACATGAGGAGTAACAAGAGCAAAAATAGAGAGTTTGTTAGAGAACTTTAAAATATATCTTTTGAGCACCTTAGGGACACAAGTTGATGTATTAAAAGCAAACAAGAAACAACAAGAAGAATAACAAACAATGTCAAACTTTTGTCCTTAGTGTAGGAAGAAGCATCTTTTAAAAGAGTTGCAAGCAGGTCAATTAGAAGAAACTCAAGGATTTTATTATATGACATTAAGAAGAGCTTGGAAATCACATTTTGCAGGTACATCTCAACGGTTTCCTCAACAAATCCTACTCTTATGCCATGGAAGGTTTGGCCTCCTCAGAAAAACCAAAACTAAGCTTCACAAAGTTGGTGAGGATATGCTTATGGAGCTCAACCTCCCCAACAATTTTACCCTCAACAATATCAATCTTATCAGACATATCAACAACCATATCCTCAACAACCATTCCCATATTAGCAATTCCATCAATCCCCTCAATCAAATCCATTCACACAACAATTAATGCTCGCACTAACTCAACCTCAGCAGCTTCAGCTACCTTCTAACCAACCACTACCCATATCAACTCAATTACCATCTTAGCCAGTAGCAAATATGATTAACAGAGTTGAGAGGCCAGCTTATAATGTGGAAGAAACAACATTATTTCCTACATATTCTATCCTTTTTATTCAATACATCCACTTGAGGTCAGGAAAAGTTCTCTGAAAATATTCTCCACTAATCATAGAAGAACAATTTGAAGAAGGAGAACAATCTAAAAAATCTAATCCAAGGAATCAAATTCAGAAAAACAAAAATATTATGACTCAGACATCACCTTTCCCAAAAAGGTTAGTTGATCAAAAAGCTTGAATTTCTCTTCTGAATTTGATATCATAGATGAATTAAAGAACTCTTATGTCAAAATTCCTTTGTTGCAAGCTATCAAAAATATTCCAATATATACAAAAACAATAAAGGAATTATTCATTAAAAAACATGGCAGAAAGAAACGAGATCCACCTACAATCCAGGTCATTGGCAAACTAGCTAGTCTCATGTCTACAAAAATAAAAATTGAAAAATATATCGATCCAGGGATACCTATGGTTACCATTTCAATCAATAATTTTTCAATTCCTAAAACATTAATTGATCTAGGAGCTGTTATAAATGTCATGACAATAGAAACTATGAAGTATTTAAAATTACCAAATATCTTACCTACTATTACAATTTTAGAATTAGCATATAGATCTAAAGTTGTACCAGAAGGAATACTTGAAGACATCATTGTTTCTTTGGATTCATGGGAATATCCAATGGGATTGTTAATCTTGCAACCAAAAACTAATCGAGGAGGCCATCATTTAATTCTTGGCAAACCATGGTTAGCCACAGCAGATGCCTTCATTAGATGTAGATAAGGAAGCATGATCATAGCACATGCAGATGAAAGGAAACATATCACACTCTATCCTCCTGACCAATCACATTATTTACTATCATGGCCTAATGATCAACATGAAGAAACTCTATTTGTTTTAAGTATTAATCAAGCCTTTAATTGAGTTGGTAATTGAGCAGCTAAGAATAACACAATATGAAGCTGCAAATAATATTTTAAATCAATGTTTTCAGGAAAATTTTACTATTTAATCATTACAAAATTCATTTGAAATCATTTTTCCTGTCAATTCAATTACCAATTCTCAAATAAAAATCATTGAAATCAGTCCTGGAAAGAATTTAAATATTGGTAATAATCTACAATCATCACAAGAACAAAGGGTAATTGCATTATTATAGAAATATTCAAAAGATTTTGCCTGGGACTATACAAACATGCAAGGAATCCATCCAAAAACATGTATCTATCACATTTACACAAATGAAACAATCAACCCAGTAAGACAGCCACAAAGAATAATGAATCCAATGATGAAGGAGATAGTGAAAGAAGAGTTGCAGAAACTATTACAGGTAGGATTTATGTACCCAATCTCTGATAGTCAATGGGTTTCTCCTTTAGTTGTGGTATGAAATAAAAATGGAAAAATGGAGAATATGTGTAGACTATAGGGAACTGAACAAAGCAACATTGAAAGATCATTTCCCACTACCATTCATTGATCAAGTACTAGACTCATTAGCAGGGAAAAAGTTTTTTTCCTTTTTTAATGGATTTATTAGATACAATCAAATCAAGATAGCATTAGAAGATCAAGATAAAACTACATTTACTTGTCCATGGGGAACATATGCTTATAATTTTTTACCTTTTGGACTATGTAATGCACCTGCTACATTTCAAAGAGCAATCTTAGCTATCTTTGCAGATCTTATACATGAATGTGTTGAAGTCTACATGGATGATTTTACTATTTATAGAAGTACATTTGATGATTGTTTAAACAATCTTGAAAAAGTTATAAAAAGATGCATAGAGACAAATTTATCCCTCAACAATGAAAATCGTTTTATGATGTCAATAGAAGGGATAGTGTTGGGACACCACATTTCTTCTTGTGGAATTAAGGTAGACCCAACAAAGATACAAGTCATTGTAAACTTAATGCCACCAAAAACACAGAAAGAAGTAAGAAGTTTCAAGTTTCTTAGGATATGCAGGCTACTACAGAAGATTCATTGAAAACTTTAGCAATATAGTTTTACCCTTGTTCAAACTACTTGCAAAAGATATTGAATTTCAATGGACTGCAAATTATCAAAATGCATTTGAAAAACTAAAAGAAAAATTGTATGTAGCACCCATTCTCGAAGAACCAAAATAGTCATTTCCATTCCACATATCCATTGATGCATCAGACACAGCTATAGGAGCATCTCTAGGATAAAAAGAAAACCAGTTTAACTATTCCATCTATTTCATAAGCAAAAAATACATAGTAACTGAAAAAGAAATGCTAGTTGTTGTCCATGCAATCAATAAATTTAGGCATTACATAACAAGTTATCAAATATTTATTCGCACAGATCATTCAGCCATTAAATATCTAATGAACAAAACAATAACTAATGGAAGAATTACTAGATGGTTGTTACTAATGGAAGAATTCAATATCATTATTCTAGATCGACCATGAAAAGATAATCAAGTGGCATATTTTCTGTCAAGGCTTAATTCTCCTAATGATCTTATCCCTCTTTCAAAAAACTTTCCTGATGAGCATCTATTTGTTGTAATAGCTAAAACCCCATGGTTTGAAAATATAGAAAATTATTTGTCATCTGGAATATTACCATCCCATTTAACTAGCAAGCAGAAAAGGAAAATAATTAAACAGAGTGCCAGATATACTTGGGTCAACGGTGACCTCTTTTATACTAGCCCTGATATTTTGATAAGAAAATGTGTAAGAGAAGATGAAATTCTTGATATTCTGAAATAATGTCAGATGAACCATGTAGTGGCCATTTTGCAAATAAACGAACATCATACAAGGTGTTCAAACTTGGCTACTACTGGCCAGCAATTTTCAAAGACTCAAAGACCTATTGCAAAAGATGTGATAGTCGTTGTTAGTGTCAGTCTTTGCAGCCTTCCTCTAGTGATCAAACATGCTCTTACAAGTGATTTTAAGGTGTCAAAATCAAATTTTGTCATTTCAAAGAGTCTTCAAGCAAAATTTGGTCACTAGCCATTAGGTCTAGGGTTTGATTTCACTCCTTTCAAAGTTTCCCAAATTTCAGTCTATGTCACTATTCAGCTGAGTCTATCATCATTCAGAGGGTTTTCATCATCATGTCAAGTTCCATTAGGTCATTTTACAGCTTGTTCTTGCTTCAGTTGTGCCTAGGTAAGGTCCATTTCCCTCTCCTAGGGTTTTGGAGGTAATTTCTCTTGGATGGTCAAATCATCGAAAAAACTTGTATCCTGATGTTCATGCACTTTCCCCTATCATTAATGTACCTTATTAAATGCTTGCCATCACTGAGATCCCCCAAATTCCTCATTTTTTCACAAACCCTAGTTTCTTGCCACAACTTGGCAATTTTCTAGGCTAGGCCTGTGTTTTTCCCTTTTGGACCCCTTCCCCTAACTCAATCTCTAATATTCCACTTTCCCCTGCTTCCTAACATCCCTCCCTACTTCCAAAAATTTCCCAGAAATTTTAGAAGCCCCTTATCCCCCTCATTTCGCTTCATTTCGACAAAATTCCTTGTTTCACACATCGGGATAAGTTTCACTCAAAAGATGTTTCAGAGAAATCAAAGATGAATTTGGGAAACCTAAGAGAGTTTTTTGTCCAAAACATTCCAAGGAGGAAAAACATCCTTCACTTTTTACAAAGGTGTCATGGTTTTAGAGAAATGTCAAAAATACAATCGCCTCGGGAGAATTGATGCACCTCTGAAATGACCTTTGGAAAATCAAGTTTTCTCCTAGATTGGTTGGCCAAATAACTTTATTGATGAGTCAAAGGATAACTAGACAAAAATATATTTCCAATGAACTATCATGAGCTCAATTTAGAGTTGAGGAAGGCATTCAAAAGTTGACTGCAATAGCACTCCGCCTTGAGGCAACCTCATTTGGCACATTTTGACCAGTCTTGGGAGCTTTGATTTTTGATAAGGCAAATTAACTCCAAATTAAAAAATTCCGGTTGGGTTGGAAAGTAGACTCAAATACCTTTCTAGCGAGCTATCCTGTGCCCGATTTTGACACTAGGAAGGCCTCCAAAATCCTCCTGCAAAATGCACTATGTGCGCGCGACCCATACAGAAGGTGCGCGACGCATTGGGTGCACACGACGCACTGGACTCCATTGGCCAGTGTAAATTTGCATGCGCGCGGCGTATAGGGAGCACGCGACGCATTGGGTAAGCACGCGACGCATTGGGCCAGAACACAAAATTTTTGCCACTGCTTTTCAAAATTCAAATTCTCTCAGTCTCCTTTGCCTCATGTAAGTTTAAATCATCTTGCTATTATCTTTGGTCAGTGTTTGGAGTTGTTTGAAGATCGGTTGTAAGAGTATGAATGTTGAAAAACGCAAACCCTACTCTCTTGTAAAGAAATGCCTCTTTAGGGTTTGAATTTGAAGTTTTAGAATTTGACTTTGGTGCCAAAACATTCCATATCTCACTTGTATTTTCCTTTCCCCACTACTGTCATATCATCATACAATGACTCCCTTTTCCCTATTCCCTTTCTTCACTTAATTGAAATCATGTTGTTCCCATAACTCATTTCCCATAGTCCACTATTCACACGGCCCTATTTCCCACAGTTCCTCCCACATTTGGCGTTTGAAACAAAAGTAACAAATCCTCATTCTTCATCTCATTCAAGCCAACACAGATTTTGCAACATCATGGAGGCGGACATTGATACATTATATGACCAAGACAGTGACTTTACAACTGAAACTGCATGCACCAGGAGGGAACTAAAATGTTGAAAAAGGGAGGATAGACTTCGAATTTTGGCCGAGGCTTCATTGGCTGGACATAATACATGATGGAGGGTCTTCGCTCCAAATTTGAGCAAATTCGGAGAAATTTTTGTCATTTTGAAAAATTTTAGCTTAAAAACAGGTTTTTCAGCTCAACGCGTAGCGCGTCGACGTGTGCGCTTATGATTGGGACACTTGTTGGAGGAAAACTTTATAGTTTTGGGTTTGTCATGGTAAGTTATGCACGCTCTAGTATGGCGAAGGCATTTCATCAAGTTCTAGATGATCAAAAGGGCCAAAAACACCATGAAAATCACCTTTCTGCCACCTTTTGCTCCAGCAGGAAGTACTTCTGGGAGAATGACATTTTTAAGGGGAAAATGAGCTCTAAATTGGGATATTCCACTTGGTCTTGATAGTAGACATCCAGGGCTTTCCAACCAGCTATTGTGAGCTTGATTTTGATGTCGGAAAGTGCCCCAAAAGTAGGCTGAAAGGCATGCAGCGCATAGAGATTTTTGGTCAAATTTTCACCTTCCAGCTCAGAATTTCGGCTAGTTATGACCAGTTTCACCTCTTGATGTGATTTTTGACCCAGCTTGATGTAATTTGATGTACATGATGTAACTTTGGCACTTATTTACCTATTCTAGATGATTCATTAAAAAAATAGTAAAAATTTAATGAATGGATCAATTTCCCTTCTTTTAGAGGCAAGTTGTTTTGGATGCCTAGATTTTAGTTCCATGATTAGAATTAGTTGAAATTGCTCCTAGAAGGAGGAATTCGACCCCTAAAGGCATGGAAAGGGGTTAGGATGGTATATATGATGTAATTTCTTAATCATTTTCAGAGGTTGGACAAGTTGGACTTTTGGGAAAAGCCTAGACTATATTGTACATTGTATCTCTGCAATTTTGGCAAAGGAAAGACTAGGGTTTTGCAGCATTGTTTGGGATTCATGTGGCTTTATGTGTTGATGGTGTGCTTCTTTCAGTATCTGTAATTTGTTATGTGTATCATTTTCCTTCTCTCATGTTCTGCAATTGAGCAAATGAAGTGTTAAGGTAGAATCCATAATTTGTTATGCTCTGCCTTTAAGTTTGTTTGATTTTCCATGTTTTCATTTGTTTAAGGAGAATCCTTGAAAGCTTCTTGCTCTCCTTAGCTCCTTGCCAGTCTGATCTATCCATCTCTTTCACTTTTAAAGCATCAAGACAATCACCTTCCTTGCCCCAAATCGGACCTCTGCAAGAATTGTGTCTCATCCCCGCACCCAAAATTGTCTTTCCCTTAGATTCAACAAAAACTCCTAAAAACTCAAATTAAACCTTTGTACTGCATATCTAGCCTAAAATTAGCTTTTGTTTTAGTCATCTCGAGCATCATCGATTATCTTTGCCGAGATTGATCCGGAGAGAGCCCTCTCCTGTCCTCGTAGGGCTAGCTACGAGGCTGAGCGTGGTTTGATGTAGCCTTGAGTTTTACCTTATTTCAGCCTAAGGTAGATTTGAGCGCTAAGAGTTGTCAAAGAACTGGAAGACCTGTAGTATCAGATGAGATGCCACTGAAACCACAAGTACTTATAAAACCATTTGAACAATGGTCTCTAGACTTTGTGGGACCAATTAACCCACCTTCAAATGGAAAGAAGTACATCCTAGTATGTACAAACTATGTTACAAAATGGCTTGAAGTAAAAGTAGTGGAAAGAGCAACAGAAGAAACAATGGTTTCTTTCTTCTTTGAAGAAATATTTGTAAGATTTGGAGTTCCAAGACAGATTTTTATAGACCAGAGAACACAATTCACTTCTAAACTTGTTGAAGATCTTAAATAAAAATAAAAAAATCAAGCATAGAAAGTCTACTCCATATCATCCATAAGAAAATAGACAAGTACAATCTACTAATAAGGTTTTGGAAAAAATTATGAAAAAGACAATACAAATGAACAGAAAATATTGGTCAAACAAATTGAAAGATGCATTATGGGCATACAGAATTACATGGAAAAACACTACTGGATTCAGTCCATATCAATTGGTATATGGTAAAGAAGTTATGTTACCAACCGAATTTCAAATTCACACATTCAAGCTTGCAGCAAAATTAGGATTGGATATGCCATAAGCTTAACAATAGAGGCTTATGCAACTGAATGAACTAGAAGACATCAGACAACAGGTAGTTGAATATACCTCACTAGTACAACAACAGAGAATCAAATGGCATGACAGATTTATCAAAAACAATTTTTTTCATAAGGGAGACTGAGCACTTCTTTTTTACTCCAAGTACAAAGATTTCAAAGCTAAGTTCACAACTCATTGGCTTGGGCAATATGAAATAGAAGAAATCTTTGACAATGGAGCAGTCAAGATAAAAACAATCGATGAAGCAACAATTTTATTTCTATTTAATGGTCATAGACTCAAAGTTTACAACAAATTTATCAATAAAGAAAAATTTTTGAATAGAGTCTCAGTAGAAGACAATATGGAAGTATTGGAAAAGCATAATAATATGCCTTCCCTATTTCCAGAAGAATAAAAATAAAAAGTTAAAAAATAATAAAGGAATTTGGTTGTGAAAATCCAGGATACCAGCACAATACAAACTCAAATTCATATTGGAAAATCAACTTGTTTGTCCAATATGAATTCTCTCTTTTATGTTTTTCATTTTTGCAGGATCATCCTCCAAAAACTTAAAGACTTGAGGACAAGTCTTAAGATCAGCAAGGGGGGAGATTCATAATAAATCAACATTCATGCAATGGTTTAAACCAAGCATTTGTACTATAGAAGGGATCTGTTTCAAACAAAATCAACATTTATCAGTAAGGGACCTGTTTCAAATAAGATTAACAGCATATACAAAAGGGAATTATTTCAAATCAACATCAAAGGGACCTAAGAAGTAGCTATAAGCATCTATTTACAATCCGGTATTGACAAGAATTCATTTTGAAAAAGTTAAGTGTTGACAAAAGAATCAAAGCATTGACAAGGAACTATCAAGAAAAAGGGAAAAGTATTGTACGTTTAAAAGCATTCTTAAAGCCTCTGATTTTGAAAATTTTTCTAAAGATTGATAACTTAGTTTAAAATTTGAATATGCAATACTTATGACCATGTACATTGTACATTATCCTATATTACCCTACATATTCACATCTCATTTCATCACCAAACCATACATTTACATCTCAATACTCAATTATATCATTTACAATTTTTGACTAATATTATTGCCCACATCTCCTTGTGAAATTTTTTTTTGCATCGTGGAGAAATTGTATATACAACCTGACGGATTAGTTTATGCATCTACAAAACAATAACAATAAGTTAGTATCATTGTAAAAATATGAAGAACATTTTATTTGAAATTACCTAAAACTATGGTCATTTCGAAATCAAATACATAAGGATATGATGAAAGAGGGAAAAAGTTACAATGATAAAAATATGCATATGCAACATATATATAAGTATAATGGACAAGATAACAATGATGAGCTAAGGTTTCATGCAATATGAAATCATAAGCTAAGGTTGTATACAAAATGAAATTATAAACTAGGGTCCTAATGGCTATGAGTATTCAAAACTCTAAACATGTAAATTATGATGCAACCTTAGTGATATAACACAAGCGTTGAAGGGAGTACAAAAGGTAGCACAGTCATAAGTAAATGAACCGTGATGAATTGTGATGCGTTGACACAAGTGGCAACCCACATAAAAAATGGACAAGACAACGAAAACAATGAAACGGTCAAAACCATTTCAAAGAGACAAAGACTATGCGTATTCTCCTTCATCTTCTTAGCCAACCTCAGCTCAGAGACAAAGATGATTATTACGCATTCACCCATAGTATAATGTGTAGAGAGTAAAGATAAATGCATAGAGAATAAAACCTGTGTCATGAAGAGAATGTGTGAAAAGAGAAGAGTGAAAAATTGAAGAACAACTTGGAGAAATAAGGAAAGGAAAGCCCTGCTTTGTGTAGAGAATTTAAATAAACATGGACGCTTGAGGAAGGAGAAAATGATTGGGATTCTCTCTGCATCGAGCTCCAACAAAATCCACAAAATATGCAAAGAACTCCTCAATCAATGCAGTAACTCAGTGATAAGGTAAGCGCCAAAGACTCCTTAAACAGCTAGAATGATTTCAAAGAAGTTAAACTCCATATTTATTTAAGATGTGTCACAATGGAGAAAAATACGACTTCAGTTCTAGATTTTAATGATTTGTCATCTTCAAAATCCCCTGCCACCTGTAGAATCCACGATTTCTTGATATATTAGAAAAGAGTTTAATTGAAACTATATGTTTACACAGGGAAGACAAATCATTAACAAGAGGTTTCTACGAGTTTTTCTACAAATTCTTCTTACAGTTTAGGTATCAAAACCACGATTTCCTCATGCATTTTTTGTCAAAAACACTGCACAATGAATGTTATTTCAAAAACACATTATGCAATTTCTAAAACAGAAGAGGATTTTTAATAAATTTTATGAGGAAATGATTTGCAAAAAGCAGCGAGAGATTTTCTTACAGTGGAGAATTTTCTTTGGGTCTTTTTACACAATCATAATCTTTCTTCAATCAAGATTTATAAACAAAGAACCCTGTGTTGATACTATTTGCAGCAACAGTAAAGAAAATTGAAGATTTATATGCAAAGGAAGTAATCTCATTTGTTTTCAAAAGATAAGGAGATCTCATAAGTGAATTTACCAAGATTGTTATTGCATCAATAAAAAAAACAAACATTTTGTTTATTATCTTCATAATGAGATTATTTACTGGGAAAGGTTATATAAATTGGTATACAGAGCATATGCAAAAGGCAACAAAAATGGAACCCAAAGAATTCAAAGTAGAAAATTGAAGGAAGCAATGGAAAAATTGTTTCAAGCAGGACTACTGGAGTTCCTTAGGAAGTTTAATGGCCACAATGACAAAATTACACAAGAATTCTTAGAAAATTTTGAAACTGGGCAAACTAAAGTGGGTGAACTTCCTATACCAGTGAATCCAACATTCATATCTCAAGCATTAGAACTTCCTCTAATAGGAGAAGAATATCATAAAGGTTTACATTTTAAGGAGAAAGGATGGACATTTTTCCTAGAAAAACAAAGGAAAGGGACCTTTGATAGGACAAAAGGAATTTTGAGGGAATGGTTCAAAGAGCCTTGGTCAGAATTAGTTGTGATCATACAAAAAAAATTTACTTGTGACAATAGGCACGGTGTATTCTATCTTTACCGTATAAAATTGCTGCAACATATCAAAGGAGACTATAAAATCAATATTCCTTACTTCTTTTCAAAGAGCTTGACTAAAATGATAGAAATTGTTAAAAAAAAAATTGAAGTTAAAGAGGCTAATGTCTATCATTGTGGGTTGATTAATATTCTTGTGGAGTATCAGGAAAGAAACAAAGGGATACTTTGGAATTAATTTTTGGCCAAAAATCACTTTGAAGGCCAATTAACAAGGAATGAGGAAAGACTTGAACAATTACATGTCACAAAAAGCATCGTGAATTCTCATTTATATTCAGGGACAAGATTGAAAAAGAATAAGGATGGTGTTATGATTGAGAAATAAAAATCATTTTTGTCCATTCCTAGGAAATCAAGAAGAAAGTCAAAAGAAGAGTCAAACAACCAAGCGAAAGACCCAGAAATTGAGATTGTTGAAACCGAACCTCCATAAACATCAAAGCAAATTGATGAGATCATTCAAAGATTGGAAGAGGAAGCTCGGGAAGAGCACATAGAAAAAGGCTCTTATTTTGAGGATGCTTGGTTTGGAGCTACATCATCTCATTCATATGCTAAAGAGGCAATGGAAGAATCCATAGAATTGCACACTGAGGAATATTTGAAGAAAATAACAGAGTTTACTAGCGAGCTAGAGGACAGTAAAATCATGGAAAGGAACTTGAAGAGAGAGAAAAAAATGTACAAGGAAAACAATAACAACATAATCCAAGAAAACAACAAATTGAACAAGCAAATCAAAAAGCTTGAAACACAGAATATGCTCATTTCTAAACAAGCCTATAGATGGCTAAAAGAGAAGAAGTTATGGCAATATAAATATGAAAAACAAAAAGTAAAAGTTGTCATCTACAGAGTAGAGGAACATGAGGGCATTGATATTTTACTTCAATCTGCACAGGAGGAAACTACAGGTTTAGGTACAGCAGGGTAAAGATTACTCAGAAGGTCCAAATGGAGGAAGCAAGCATGAGGACATGCTTGAGTATCAACAAGGGGGAGATGTTGGCCCTCAAATTTGGTCATTTTTTTCCTATCCTAAACCCATCCATTTACCACCATATTCCATCATATTTCAATTATATATGCTTCATTTCACTCTTATGTTGTATGTTCAGGTAAGTAAATTAAGTTTTTCAATTTTTAGAGATTTTTGAAAAAATTCGGTTTTAAGAGTAAATTTGGATAGCACTAAAAATTCACGTAATAGCTCCATTAAAGTCATATGTGCAGGACACCTGGGTGAGAGTTGAGCGCATATTTGGAAAGCTTGGGAACCATGGATGGATGAACACCTATTGGTTTAGTCAAATTGAGTAAATACAACCCCGGTCAACGCTGGTCAAACTTGACCTATCATTCAGGAATCCCTATTAAAAAGGGGCAGAATATTATTTTTGGGATTTTGCCTAATTTTGTGAACCAGACTTAATGAGTTCGACCTGGATGGATGGATTAGGATAGATGAATATTGTTAGAGCTATGTAGCTAAGTTTGTTGATAATTTTCTTACTTAAACTGAGTTTATGAACCATTCATGTATGTAATTTGTATTCACACTATTGGAGATTTTGATAATTTGAAGAATACTTTCTATTGTTCTAAGTTTTTGTTCATGTTGTGGATATTTTCATAAGTTAGTTGTAGCTGAGAGTTCCTTAGGTGTACAAGGCAAGGTTGGAGGGCCCTCATACCAAGCTAAGTACACTTTGATTACATTAGCATAATTTTTATTTCAGTATTTCTTGTTTCAGATTTATGCTTCAGTTATTTAGATGTGTGATGTTTCTTGTGTGATTTTGGGATGATGATAGTTTGAAATCAAATTTCTGTAACTCCACCTGCTAACACTCCAAAGCTGGCTTGGATTGGAAGGTTGGGAACTTTCACCTTGAATTTGCATGATGTTGTGAGGGTTGGACCACAAATTTGATCACTCACAAGATTTCACTAAAGGGTGCACATTAAGGAAGATACCTTGATCCTTAGTCACCATCATTATAGTAACAAAAAGTGACCGAAAAGTTACAGTTTGTCTCCATTTTTGTATGATATTCCCCCCAATTAGTTACAGATACTTGAAAGGTAAGTGTTGTGGCATGCGTTGAACTTAATGTTGTGGATATTTTCATAAGTTAGTTGTAGTTGAGGGTTCCTTAGGTGTACAAGGCAAGGTTGGAAGGCCCCGATACCAAGCTAAGTACACTTTGATACATTAGCATAATTTTTATTTCAGTATTTCTTGTTTCAGATTTATGCTTCAGTTATTTAGATGTGTGATGTTTCTTGTGTGTTTTTTAGATGATGATAGTTTAAAATCAAATTTGCATATGAAAGGACAAACAATAATTTAAGTTAAACTCTCTTTCTAACAAGTTATAATCATAGATAAGATCATCCTTTTTGCATTTCTTGTATTATTTCTTGAATTTCAATTTTTTATGCAATGGTAATGATATTGGAGTAGATCTGTGAGGAAGGACAACCAGGATCTCCTAAGTTAGGAGCCTCTTCTCTTGCTATCTACACATTACAAACCATTTCTCTTTAGTTTCTCTTCTTGGGGACAGTACTATGAGGAAGGACAACCATGATCTCCTAAGTTAGGAGCCCCTTATCTTGCTTGATGCATCTTGAACAAGAAACTTGTTAGTCGTTAAAACTTAGATTATATTTGTAATATGCATTTCCTTTAACTTTGTAGTCTTGCCTTCCTAATTTGATTTCACCTAAAATCCATATATTTTCGACATGCTTCCAAGTCTACAAACCCAGATAGACAAGTAAAACATGTGTTAGTTTAGTTAGTAAATTGGCCTTACACCATTATTGTAAGGGAACTCTACTAGTGGAAGATACTCTTCCCAGTTCGCTATTGATGTGTCACATACATCCTCAACATGTCCTCCAATATCTTGTTGACCCTCTCATTTCGTGCATCTGTCTGTGTATGATAAGTTGCATTGAATGCCATATTTATGCCCAAACCTGCAAACAACTCCTTCCAAATCTTGGAAGTGAACTTTGCATCCCTGTCTAGCATAATATTCTTTGGAACTCCATGCAATCTGATCACATCCCTGATGAATACATGTGCTACATCGCTAGTTGAGAATGTAGATTTCACTGGAATGAAGTGTGCAACCTTTGTCAACCTGTCCACAACAACTATGATGGAATCATGTTGTCTCATTGTCCTCAGCAAACGTGTGATGAATTCCATGGAAATTACCTCCCATTTCCATTATGGAATCACAATCAGCCATAGCAGTCCACTTGGATGTTTACACTATGCCTTCACCCTCTGACAATCAAATTACCTAGTCACAAACTTTGCTACATCCTTGTTCAGATTCTACCAATAATAAAATCTCTTCCTTATGGTCAATGTCTTTTGATAGTCTGGGTGACCTGAATATGGTTTTGCATGAAACTCCCTCAATATTACCTTCTTGATCTCACTACTATATGGTACATATACCCTGTCTCTAAATCTAACTAATGCATATGTTGTAAGGAAATATTCCACACCCTGTGCATCTGCACCTATACCTATACATGTACTTGTACTTGTACTAATACCTATACATGTACCTATACTATTACATGTACCTGTACCTATACCACCACATGTACTTGTACCTTTACTTTACTGCAACCTATGCATAATCTCCATATACTTAACATCATGTTGACCGGCCTACAAGATCCTATCCTATAAGTCTGTCCCATAAGAGCTCATAGTTGTTAAGTGATTTACCTATATCCACCTATTACGAGCATCTGCCACCCTGCTCTCTTTACCTTTGATATACCTGATCTCAAAATCGAACTCAATGATCGTGGCCAACCACCGAGCCTGCCTACTATTCAGGTTCAGTTGGACAAATAGATACCGAAAACCCTTGTGATCAATCATCAACATAAACCTCCTGCCTAGAAGGTAGTGCATTCGCATCTTCAATGCATGTTTGTTCGCTGCTAACTCAAGATCATGAGTGGGGTAGTTTTTCTTAGGCTCAATTAGTTTTTGCGACAAATAGCATACCACCTATCCATCTTGCATAAGGACTCCACCAAGTCCTTTCTTGCAAGCATATGTGCATACTACAAACTCTTTTTCCGAATCTGCAATCTTTAACACTGGTTCATGTGTCAACAACTGCTTGAGTTGCTCAAAGCTAGCCTCACACTCCTCTGTCTATTCAAACTTCTTACCTTTTATCTGCAATGATGTGATAGGATAAGCAATTTGTGACAAGTTCCTTCTGAACCTCCTATAATATCCTGCCAACCCCATGAAATATCTCACCTCGTCTACATTTCTAGGATCTACCCACTCCTTGATGGCCCTTATCTTTTCTGGATCTACTACAATGCCCTCCTTGGAGACAACATGTCCCAAGTAATGTACCTTAGTCTGAAAGAAACAACACTTGTTGAGCTTTGCATACAATTGATGCTTTCTCAAAAAACTTAACACTATTGCTAAATGCTCAACATTCTCTTCCTCATTTTTAGAATATACCAATATGTCATCAATGAACACAATAACAAACTTATCCAAATACAGATGCAACACATTATTCATCAAGCACATAAATGTAGCTGGAGCATTAGTCAAACCGAATGGAACTACAACAAAATCATAATGCCCATGCCTAGTCTAGAAAATTGTCTTGTAAATGTCCTCCTATTTGATGTGTACTTTGTAATATCTGGATCTTAGATCAATCTTTGAAAACACTTCTTCTCCCTTCAACTAATCAAACAAGTCATCAATCCTCAGTAATGGATACCTTTTCTTGATGGTCACTTTGTTCAACTGCTTGTAGTCAATGCATAATCTGAGAGTGCCATCCTTCTTCACAAACAGTACTAGTACGCCCCATGGTGATACACTTGGCCCAATGTATCCCTTATCCAACATTTCCTTCAACTGTAGCTTCAACTCAACCAACTTAGGTGTACTCATCCTATAGGGTGCCTTTGATGTCGGTGTTGCCCCTAGCACCAACTCAGTAGAAAAGTGTATCTCCCTGTGAGGTGGAAACTCTGAAATATCCTCAGGAAATATATCCTATAATTGTTGTAGAACTGGGTACCTGCTCAAAACATTTTCATCCACAACCTCCTTATCTTTGTCATTAGAAATGTGCACTACAAATAATACACAGCCTTTCCTATGACTACGCTTTGCCTGCATAGCTGTCACCATCCTAACTGATGTGGCTTTCTTTTTTCTCTACAAGACTCTTGGTTCCCCATTGTCATTCAAGCACTCAATGTATTTGTTATAACAATCTACCTTGGTTTTATGAAGGTACAACCAATCCATGCCAAAAAACATATTGTATGATCCCAATGGTAATAGATTCAAATGTGTCATGGTAGGCATACCATTCAAATCAAATGCGGAAGCTCTTACCCAATGATGAACTCGCTTCTTCATACCTATAGCCAACTTCACTAACCAAGATTATGCATGTAATTCCTTACTCAAACCACGCTTATCCACCAAGTCAAGACTAACATAGCTATAATTAGATCCAGGGTCAATCAAATAACTTGATCACAAAGCTTACCGTCCATCTCAATGATAGATGCATGATGGTCTTCCTATTTGTTATCCAATGCTGCATAAATATGAGGAACACTCTAACTAACATCTCCAATAGTTTGCACCTCCTTTGCACTATATACCCTGATTCTATGGACAATCTCTCCAGCAATGATCTTTGACACAAGTCCAGAACTCTATAGGCATCCATCATGCATCCTTGTTCTACTCCTCCGATCGATGACCCTATCCTCTGTCAAATGCATTGAACTTGTTAGGTGGCGTTATGTTCTCTTTATTCCCTGAATCCTCGGGTCTTACTTGCTTCTTGTCCCATTTTCCTTGTTTCTTTGCATTACCCTTCCAATCTAGCTTAGTCTCGAACCTGTGCTTCAATTGTTCATAGAAATGCTTTAGCTTTCAGATGGCCTCCTCCAATGATCTAGGCTCATCAAACTCAATTATGTCTTTTGAATGCCATTTATAACCTACTAGTGAATCTCTGAATCTTCACATTCTCCTCCTTGAGGTAAGGCATATACCTCAGTAGCTCCAAGAACTTGCTAGTGTACTCCGCATCTATCATGGATCCCATATTTAGCTCATAGAATTCCTTTAGCATGTCATAAAAGTATCTCTCCAATAGGTACTTCTTCTTGAATAACTGTTCAAACCCATTTCAAGTCAAGTCCTCCTCATGTATACCTCTAACATTCTTCACGTCTTCCCACCGAATGTCTACTTTACCTCTGAAACTGAATGTAGCTATTTTGGCTTTCATGTTCTCTGAGTAATCATGCAACCTGAAGAACTTCCTCACGCCAAGTAACCATGCCTCTACGTCATGTGATGTCTTCATCTCTCCATCAAATGTAGGTGGGTTTGCTTTATTAAACTCATCTGGAAAATACCCCCTATCACCCCTCCTGTAAGGATGATAACGATGTCGATCATCATGCTTGTTAGAACCAGAACTAGAATAGTACATGTGTCTATCACCTCTCCTATCCAAAGTGTCCAACAATCTGCTATCTTTGACCGTGTCATCTCTATCTGATCTATGACCACCATGCGACCTACTTCCATATGCCCCATTAGCTTTTTCCTCCTACTCATGGTTGCTCTAAAGTGCTCCCTATCGTTGCAATTCTGACAAACTCTGAAGTATCACTGCATTTACCTCTGCTAGTTTCTCTTGTGCCTGTATGATTTTGTCATTGTCTTCCTTACAACTCCTTATTTCTTCCTTTAATATTCTCAGTGTATCTACCAAATTGGAAGAATTCCCAACACCATGTTTCTCATCTGATCCATAGGGAGAGTTTTTGTAGTATACCATCTTGCTAGCCATTTTGTTATTCTTCCTGCAAGGTATATCATGTCACCTAAACTGAATCACAATAAACCAACATAACTTATTATAGTTTGGGGAGGATAGATCGTCTGCAAGATCAAAAAATCAGTGTGATACATGTATAACATACTCATGACAGCATATAGAAACATAACACATAAGCATATAAGCATATAACCATCAGTCTATCTAGAGTCCAGTCATCAATGCATGACCATGTCCAGTACACATACCATGACCTCATGCATGACAGAAACCACCACATCATTGTGCACTTGACTACATTTGAACATTAACATGCATAAGCAATGCATAATCAACCATATAGTCATGATGACATACTCCACAGCAACACCATCAACTTCCATGTCAATATTTCTACAACCATGACCCATACCATACAAATGCAACAAGCACATGGTCCTACAACACAAGAAACACATATGCAACTGACATGAATGCATGACAAACACACAACCCATTTAGTCCGGTGAACCATGATCTGAGACGACTCTGTAACACTCTCCTGCCCCATATGCCCAAGTAACCGGCCAACCGGGGTAAACATGTGACGAGAGGCTACTATTATTGGATTCAACCTCCTAGGTAACCTTAAGGAAATGGAATTGATGGAAACCCATCACATAGACCGTCTACATCAGCTACAGGACCCCTGAGAACCTTCCCAACGCTTCTGGTAACCAACCCTGGGTCCCACTGAGGTTTTAGACCTCTTGACCTCTGGACGCTCCCATGATATGGACCTGCAGCGTCCAGGAGGCTATACATGCTCGCATGACAAGGCATGCAAATGTCTAGGGACTATTTTGCTCAGTGTTGTTCCAACGTCCCAAGGGTTTGAGCCACTTTTTCAGGCCCAGAGCCCAGGTCACTGCCTATAATTGAATTACACCTTCAGAACAGAAAGATAACAATGAAATAATGATGCAAAAGCAAATAATTGAATAATCCCTTGACTGGACCCCTACTAGCCATGACATTCATTTCATCAAACATATCACAAATTTGTAATCTACATGTGTAAACAACAGTTCTAAGCATAGGGGTTTCATACTCATCTACGAATCTCTAAGAGACATGGATGCCTCAACACATTAGCTATAGTTTCATCCATTAGGTCATAGATACATTGTTCATTCATTTACAAGTAAAAACATGATAAGAGCCATACACATCTACTGTCATAAAATATATACATAACCATCATAATAGCAACAGAAATACCAAGGAAATCATAGCTATATGCTCCACATATAAACAAATATAATACTCATATAAATACAAGGAGAAATAACCTCATATTGATGATTCAAAATCCAAACTTGGGATGGGACTACCACTTTCCACCCAACCATAGAATGGTTGAGCTGAATCTCTCTTTAGCCATTCACCTCCATGCCATATTCCAAGCATTAATGTGGGATCTCATAGAACACATCAATTCAGAACCATCTAAGGCTTCCAAAGGCCATCCACCTCAACCAATCAAACAGTGATTCCATCGCATGGTCAAACATCAAAAAACCATCATCAGATTGGTCTCTACCCAAGCCTTCCAAGGCTACAGAGTGTTTGTTCCAACCAAGGCTTCCAAGACTAGTAACTCAACCCACAACTTATTTTGGGCTTCCAGAGCGATTATCCAACCAGGGCTTCCAAGACTAGTAACTGAACCCACCTAGGGCTTCCAAAGCATTTTTCCAACCAAGGCTTCCAGGAATAGTAACTCAACCCAAGCTGTTACAAGGCTTCTAGAGCATTTGGCCAACCAGGGTTTCCAAGAACTAGTAACTCAACCCAAGCTAAAGGAAACATGAGAACCAACAAGAAAAACAAGGAAATGATCCCATAAAACCATGACTATCTAGGAAATGGCAAGGCTAGGAAAATCCACTGTCAATCCAAGCAATCCTTCATGCCAGTGACAGATCATGAACAATAAATCACATGCATATGCCATGCATGCCAAAACTAGTGAAGAAACATACATGCAACTCGGTCCCTTCAAGAAAAGCCCAATGTAGTTGTTGATCTCTATGCCCTCTTGTACTTTCCTGCTCTTCCCTTTCCTTCTTGCTTCAAAACTCCAAGTATGCCACACCCTCCAAGAGTGCTCCAAGAAAACTCTAAGTGTCCAAGAGTGAGGGAGAAAGAGAATAATGAGAGATCTCCAAAACTGAACTGACAAAAAGTTATAAATTGATCCTCATAAGCCTTTTTATCAATTAGGTTTCTATTTTTTTCATTTTCCATTATTTTCTTTCAATTTCCTCCTCACATGCAACTTATGACCTTTCACCTCCCTTTTCTCCTAATTTCCATTATTTTTATAAATAAATGTGACAAAAATGTCATTTTTCCTTTGTCATTGCTTTTGTCAATTTTCTTAGCCATTAATAAACCAATGAACACCCACACTAGGATGTCTTGCCCAACATTCATTCACATCAACCATGATTATTATTTTACCTTTATTAACTTTTATTACATGGAATTTTTACAAATGGTTACAAACCCAACGATTTTGGTTTTTCTCATTGTAAAGATTTCACTAATCCACTTGTTATAACGTCCCATATGTATTATGGGATATTTTTGTTTGAATGAATGATTGTATTCCATTCATTTGACTAAGGTTCGAGAGGCGCACTTGATTTAATTGTCTAAGGCCAGATCATTACATTTATAACTATGGGATTTCCCTTAAGTATAAGCGCTTTGAAATAAAAATATTCACAACCTTATAGAGAATCTTCTGGAAGATTAATTTTCCAGTGAATAATTTGGATTTACTGAACTATGGTTTTTATGGTTATAATTTCAAGGTTCTCCAACCACATATGCAGTTCCTTGTATAACGTGTTTGTCCCGCGTTAGTCTATTATGTGGCGATCACATGGTGGCCTTATGGCTCCTGTATATTCGAGGATGAACCGGTGCGATGCAATTTTTGGAACCAACAATGGAAGGATTAATAATTCAAACTCTAAGCTATTTTTTGTTGAGACTCCTCTTTCCACCTAGTTTCATTCAGCTAGTTTTTCTGGCACTGTCGCCCTAAAGCGTTACCATTCAACTTCAAATTCTACCCGGAGGTGGCGGAATCCAGTCAGGTGTTGGCACAAGATCTATGGTGATAATTTACTTTGTGCTTGTAACTAATCTAAATTTAACTCACCTCTTTTCTATTCCATTTACACCAGGAAGAGCTTCTTGTTCTCTGTTTTATGGTTGTTTTATTTTTTTTGCTCTCAGGCTTGTAAATGTGCCTATTTGCAAAAATGGTGTGGATTAGATTTTTGGGTTCCTCTACCATTTTTAAAAGGTAACCCTTGTCTAAACTCCAACTGGGTTTTTATTTTTTTTCCTATCTTCTTCTCGCTCTAATAGTTATGTTTCCAACACTTCCCCTAACTCTTCCAGTTTTGTGTTGCAGTAACTCCTTAGCTTCCAGGGGTGCCATTGCCACGACGGTCTCTTTTTTCTTTGTCACTGCTGCCCAGCGAAACTTCCTACAGGTAATTTTTTTTGGATAGATGTCCCGTTATCTGGGTAATATTCACCTTCACCATACATTTGTTTGAAGTCCCTAAATCTCTATCATATTCTTTATTGTGACTACTTTTCATTATTGTATATCAGCAGAGTTAATTCACATCTCTTTTGTAGACCCGAGTCTGAGAATTTTGTGATCCCAACCAGGATGAAGGACCCCTCCCCTTCTACAGGTGTGTTTTTCCCTCGTTTAGGGTTACCTTTCTCTCAGTTTTCAAGATTTTCCTTTTATTTAGATCTGTAGTACTTAATTTCTTATTGTTTCTTTATATAGGTATAATAAAACCCTCATTGACGTGTCTGGCCTCCGGATTTACTATTCAACCTCTAATGATCACTCTGGATCTTCACAGGTCGACGGTTTACCTATATACAAAAGGATTTTCTTGCGGCGTCAAATATTATTGGCTAGATTTTAGACAAGATATAGTATTGGTTTCTAATTGATTCAGAAATTAGAAGTTTTGAACAGAGATTGTGTTTGTCTGAATACGAACTCTTAGATAAAAACAAAGACTCTCCTCGATGCGAGGAATCTCAGCTGAGAATTTGTAATTGACAAGTATATGTTCTATTTGGGTATTTACCCATAGCAATTCTATAGGCATAAGGGTATTAGATTAAATTTTTCAGAAACTTATGTATATTTATTCTCTCTATGAGAGGAAGTTTCCTGAACTGGTAGTTGTCAAGAAATATCTACCATCTGTTTGGTCGAACGATTTTGTAGTTTAAGAAACTAATGCGCTTGTAATGATTGGCATAATATTTGTTTTAATTGTTTGATTTTGGCAGCTGCCTGTAGTTGAAAAAAAATAATCTTTTGACAACATTTCCATAAGAGTACGCAGACCTTTACACCTCTGCATTCTAATTTGTTCCTTCTTTATTTAATATAATTTTGTGTTAGTGATAATTTTCAACATCAACGTCCCAACGTATTTATTTGGCATGCATAACTTTAGCTGGATGATGTCCCCTCTGGAAACTCATTATATAAAATAGTAACAGAGACAACTTGTATGTTTCTATTATTTCCTGAGCTTGAAAGTTATTGAAGCGTGGTTATGTGCTCTCTTTTTATTTATTTTTTCCATCATTCTTGAATATTTCTATTTTTCTAAATTTTTTGAAAGTTCAGATTGTTGAAATTGTAATTTCAACTGCCCGAACAGTTGAACCGGTCAGCATTTAATATTCCCCGAAACCACAGTTGCAAAACCACAAACCCGCTTGAGGCATATCGCACCGCTTTTGGCATGAAGTGGTTTCCGTACACAAGAGCTCCGATACAATTTGGAGTTGACGCGTGGATGAGGTGTGACATCACCCTCTGACATTTATCGGAAGGTAAATGTCGACTAAAAGGGCCTTCCGATATCTCCGTCCTTCGTCCGATCTTCTCCTGCATTATCCACCGTCGATTGTTCAAAGTTGCATTGTGGAGTAAAGCTCGTTAAAAAGGGCTTCCAATATTCACCTCAGCGTTGGATTCCAGGAGGGCAAATCAACGGTCGACGCGCATCTCAAGTTGCATATGGACCTGCATAAAATAAATATTGCGTGGAGTAAAATAAACTTTGGTTGACCCCCGGTTTTAATATTAATGCATTTAATGAATTGGTCATAGTCGTAGGTAAAAGATTTAATTTTAATGTTACGATGAGTTAAATGATGGCATGGGCAATGTCATATAGTTTTTAAGTTTATTGTTTTTAATTTTTTCTTCACGGGCGTAAGTTTGGTTTTGACAGAACAGGTAAAAACATGTTGTAGTTGTTCGTCATTTTTTGTAAGTAAGAAATAAAAAAAGCATAACAGTGCAGGAGCGATGAAGTGAAGAGGTGAATGAAGAAAACCAAGGGAAGCATGTATCAGTGAAAACCATGAATTGTTTCACACAGCAGTGAAAAGGGTAATGTAAGTTTTTGGTGAATGCGTAATTTCCACACAGCAGTGTTGATTTTTATTTCTACAGTGGTAAATGTAAAAGTTTGTTTTACAGTAGTATGGTGTAAAATATTTTTACAACAGTATGTGTAAAAATAATTTTACACCAGTAAATGTGAAAAGGGGTTTTACAGCAGTAAACCCAGCTCAATAAATTCTTAGGTGAAAACAGAGTTTTGGTTGAATGTTGTTTTTGGTAAATCCCTCTCAGCAAAGAGGATGAATGTGTATCAGGCATATATTTTAAGCAATAGGAATGTTTTTATGGCTGTGTAATGGACTATTATGAGTATATTTGTTTTTAATAGCTTCCCTGTGCAAAGGTCCTAGAAGAAATGAAACAGAGCATTGGCTCTGTGGTGTTTGTTTGTTTGTTTGGTTTTGGTATTTTCCCATTGCAAAAAATTCCCAACAGTGGTATCAGAGCTAGTCCAGGCTCTTTGATGGTGACAGAGCAGGTTCATGCTCTTTGAAGTG
>APFE031618659.1:5280-16790 GCA_000404065.3 Pinus taeda | reverse complement strand
TGGTTTAATGTTGTTTCTGGTAAATCCCTCTCAGCAAAGAGGATGAATGTATATCAGTCATTTTATTTTAATGAATGGAAATCTTTTATGGTGGTGCATTACTCTGTTCAGTGAATTTTTTTTAAGGGTAAAGATCCTGGAGTGGAGCAAAGGAAAAAGAGCATAGCCTCTGTGTTTTTATTTTTATGGTTTTGGTATTTTCCCATTGCAAGCAAACGAAAAATACCCAACAGTGGTATCAGAGCTAGTCCAGGCTCTTTGATGGTGACAGAGCAGGTTCATGCTTTTTGAAGTGTCAAAGAAGCTGAAGGAAAGACCCTTGTTGCAGCTGCAGTAAAGCTTCTCCAACTGTGTGAAGTTTCAGCCAAAGGGATTCAGGTACTCCTCATGTTTTTGAGTTGCTGTTAAAAAAAAAAAAACAGTGAGTGGTTTTTTAAAACACAGTCAAGGATTTTAAAAATAAGTGAAGAATGGCAAGGTCAAAGAAGAAAGTGTCCAAATCCCCTAAGGTTGTGTCTCCCTCCTCTATTAAAATAGAAGGCAATCTATTTGAAAGCATTTTAATTGAGGCTCCAAGGTTCGATGGGGACTTTGATATATGGGAAATAAAAATGAGGACTTTCTTAAAGTCTGAAGACATTGAAGTTTGGGAATCAGTGATTGATGATAGCAAGATGGATGAAGAATCCAAGGAATACAATGCAAGAGCAGAAAAGACAATCTTGGATGGGCTGCCTGATTCTGTAAAGGAGAGTCTAGGAAAATATTCATCAGCCAAGGATATATGGGACAGACTGCATGAGCTTCATGCAAAGGGAGCACTGACCATGACCATGAATCAAGAAGAAAATTCTGAACCCATCATAGAAGCTGAAAATGAGAAGGTTGACCTCATCAAGCTTCAAGTGCAAGAAAGGGATGAAGAGCTTGCCAAGCTTAAGAAGGAACTTGATGAAAGCAGAAGGAAGCATCAAGAAGAAGTCATATCCATGACAAATCAGTTGAATAAAGCAAAGAAGCAGGAAGATGCCTTGTCAAGTCAACTTGAACAAAGGCACAAGAGAGTGAACAAACTTGTAGAAGAGATTGGACAGTACAAGGTAGAGGTATCCTCCCTTAAGTCTGAGCTACAAGAAGCCAAGAAGCAGGCACAAGAAGCTGAAAAGAAAATGGAGAGCAGTCAAGCAGAAATCTCCAAAATGAAGACAGATATAATCTCTCTTAAAATAGCAGCAGCTGAAGCTACTCGTAGCAAGGAAGAAACTGAGGAACAGCTTGCAAAGAAGAATAATGAGTGTGAAAGATTGGAAGAAGAGATTGTCCTCCTCAGGAAGAAAGTTGAAGGGATGAACAAGATCATGAAGAGCTCTCAAGCTCTGGATGACATGCTCAGCTATCACAGATCTCCATCTGATAAATCAGGACTTGGGTATGTAGGTGAATCCTCAAACAAGGATGAAAATGCTTTAAGCAAAGGAGATGTGAAGAAGCCAGAAAGAAATGGTGATGCTCCTAGTTCCAGCAAAGGCAAGGAGAAAAATGAAGGCTGCCATAGAAGACAACCAGCTCCAAGAAGAAATGTAGCTGATGTCAAAGAAGCAAGAGGCAATGGTGATCATCAAAGGATCTCAAGGCAGCAAGGCTTCAGAAGTACATCAAGGAAACCTCCATCTCCCAGGTACCAAAGTTCATTTTTTGGTTATTGTTATTCTTGCTCAAACTTTGGTCATATGGCAAAACACTGTAGAGCATTTCATGGAGATAGATGTTGTGGTCTCCGACAATCTCCAAGAAATAATTTCACAAGAAGAAATCATGAATTTTTATTCATGAACAATGTTGGATGTTTCAAGTGTCATAACATTGGGCATGTGGCACGAGATTGTAACTTGACATGGGCTCTTACACAAGCTAGACCCATGCAAAAGAAGAAAGTTACACAAGTATGGAGAAGGAAGGAAAGTCAATCTAAAAATTCCTTGAACTCCCCAGTGGATCTAAATTTGTTTTGAGAAGAGTCTACCAAAAGAAGACAAGCACACATTAAAGGGGAGCTTGTAATTTTTGTTGCTGAACTGTCTTAACAGTCACTCTTTGATGAAGACCTTTTATAAGGAAAAAATATGAAGTTAAATCTGCCATAAAAGCAGAGAAGAAAAAGGGGCAGTGCTCAAATGTGAAGTGCAGCAGCGCAATAAGAAAAGTATGCAAAGCATGGAGACCCTCACAGCAGTGGGAAGATAGAACATAAAACAACAGTTTTTGAATTTCTTGTTATGGAGCACATGCATTGAAATGCATAGCAATGGAAGGTAGTTTCCTTTTATGTAATGTGAGAGAACATACTCACAGCAGAGTGAGTACAATACACAACAGTAAAAAAAAAATGTAATGTTTTTTTTCTTCATATGCAATGCAGCATGCAAAGAAATGCATAAAGAGAAACAGGGACAACATATTTTTAATGCACATGGGTGAATGATAATGTGTGGCAGCAGAAAAATGAAAGGAACTGCACAGCAATGCATTGTGTAAAAAAAATGAATGAAGACTAAGATTGTGTGAAGCAAGGGAGTAAAAAGAAAAGGCAGCAGCCCGTGTTAATTTTTTTTGTTGTGTGGAGAATGCAGCGCAACCGTGTTAATTTTTTTTGTTGTGTGGAGAATGCAGCGCAAAACAGCGTGAGGATGATTTCTCTCTATGTGCAAGTAATGGAGAGTAAAGAGTTAGTGTATGGGCACACAGTAGTATGATGAAACAAAAGGCAGCCACAATGCAAATTGCAGAGGCAACGCAGCAGCAAATAAAAAACCAGGGATGACAGAGTCTATGGTTATGGGTATGGACAGCAGTGTATAAGAAAATGCAGCAGCATGAAGTTTTTGTTGAAGAAATGAAAGGTAATGGACAACAGCAGATGTAAAAGAAATTTTTTCCTTTACAGCAGTAAAAGTAAGTATAGTGAATGTGTTGTTCATTGAATTGAAATGCAACATATGCAACAACAGTGAATGTAAGAAATGTTTACACACAGCAGTGTAAATTTGTAAGGTGGGACAGAATAATTGTTCCAGAAAAGACAGAGTATTCTGTCTTTGAAGAATGCACAGCAATGCAGAGTTTGCAAATAAATGTAAGTGAAGTGCAGCAACACAACAACAAGTGTAGACACAGCAGTGTGGGGTAGACGCAGCAAAGAAGATGGCACAACAGTGCAGCAGAGAATATGCAGCAACATAAAAGAACAATGTAATGAGTATGCACAACAGTGCAATGAATGTTTTGTTTTGAAACTGCATCTAAAGAAGTGTTTGGCAGTAATCCCTCCGTGAGAGGAAGTGAAGTTCTTAGTGAATCCCTCTGTTAAAGAGGAAGGTGCTTTTCAGCACAGTGTCATGGTAAATACCTCTGTCAAGAGGAAGATGCTTTTTAGCATACACATGGTAAATCCCTCTATCAAGAGGATGATGCTTTTCAGCATAGTCACAGGTGAATCCCTCTGTAAAGAGGAAGGTATTCTTCAACACATTGTTATGGTGAATCCCTCTGTCATGAGGAAGGTGCTCTTAAGCACAGTCTCAGGTTAATCCCTCTATTAAGAGGAAGACTATTTTGTTGTTTGTGGAACTGCATCATAAGCAGTTGGTGAATCCCTCTATGTGAGGAAGTGTTTGGGTAAAATTGAATGCTCAGCAGTTGAAATTAAAGGGGAGTGTTGAAATTGTAATTTCAACTGCCCGAACAGTTGAACCGGCCAGCATTTAATATTCCCCGAAACCACAGTTGCAAAACCACAAACCCGCTTGAGGCATATCGCACCGCTTTTGGCATGAAGTGGTTTCCGTACACAAGAGCTCCGATACAATTTGGAGTTGACGCGTGGATGAGGCGTGACATCAAGGGCCTTCCGATATCTCCGTCCTTCGTCCGATCTGCTCCTGCATTATCCACCGTAGATTGTTCAAAGTTGCATTGTGGAGTAAAGCTCGGTTAAAAAGGGCTTCCGATATTCACCTCAGCGTTGGATTCCAGGAGGGCAAATCAACGGTCGACGGACATCTCAAGTTGCATACGACCTGCATAAAATAAATATTGCGTGGAGTAAAATAAACTTTGGTTGACCGTCGGTTTTAATATTAATGCATTTAATGAATTGGTCATAGTCGTAGGTAAAAGATTTAATTTTAATGTTACGGCAAGTATGGGCGTGAGTTAAATGATGGCATGGGCAATGTCATATAGTTTTTAAGTTTATTGTTTTTAATTTTTTCTTCACGGGCGTAAGTTTGGTTTTGACAGAACAGGTAAAAACATGTTGTAGTTGTTCGTCATTTTTTGTAAGTAAGAAATAAAAAACGCATAGCAGGAGCGATGAAGTGAAGAGGTGAATGAAGAAAACCAGGGGAAGCATGTATCAGTGAAAACCATGAATTGTTTCACACAGCAGTGAAAAGGGTAATGTAAGTTTTTGGTGAATGCGTAATTTCCACACAGTAGTGTGTTGATTTTTATTTCTACAGTGGTAAATGTAAAAGTTTGTTTTATAGTAGTATGGTGTAAAATATTTTTACAACAATATGTGTAAAAGTAGTTTTACACCAGTAAATGTAAAAAGGGGTTTACAGAAATAAACCCTGCTCAATAAATTCTTAGGTGAAAACAGAGTTTTGGTTGAATGTTGTTTTTGGTAAATCCCTCTCAGCAAAGAGGATGAATGTGTATCAGGCATATATTTTAAGCAATAGGAATGTTTTTATGGCTGTGTAATGGATTGTTATGAGTATATTTGTTTTTAATAGCTTCCCTGTGCAAAGGTCCTGGAAGAAATGAAATGAAACAGAGCATTGGCTCTGTGGTATTTGTTTGTTTGTTTGGTTCTGGTATTTTCCCATTGCAAAAATACCCAACACAGATATATTCTCTTTTTGAAGTTTAATTACCGTATCAACTCTATCTGTTTCCAGATAGCGTTATTTCTCCTCTGGTATAGATGTTATTGGTCTACTAGAATTCATATTATATTAAGGGCGGGCTGCGACAATTCGTGCACCCCAACTCCTCTATTTTGAACGATTTTCTTCAATAATCTTAGTTTCAAATTTTGACAAAGTAGGTTTTCTTCAACTCACAACCATGGTTCTGGTTGAATTTCGTAATTCATTTATTATCAAATCTGGTTATAACCCAGATTGTACCTAAGGGGTTGGAATCACATTGTATGTAAATTTTCCATTTTTTAACGTACTTAGGTTGGTGCTTCCATCCACCGATGGCTATTTGTAAAAAGTGCACAACCTCATAAGATCAGACGGATTCTGATGCATCCATAACTAAAAGAATTATAACAAAACTCTTTCTGTATCATCCTAAAGCATTCGAATTGGCTCAATGCATCATTTTTTTCTCACACAGACATAAGTTAAAAATTGTTAGCGACAATTAAATTTATTTAGTCCCGTCAAGGCTAGTATTCCCTAATTCCAATTGACATCATCAACCTACCCAGAAAGGGTTTCTATCTATAACTCTCAAGGTCAATTTTTGTGGAATTAATTTCTTCTCACCACATGCCAGATCACATAAATATATTAATCATTCAAGCTATTATGGCAATTTGCTTTCAATACATGTATGTACCATTATAAAATATATCCGAAAAATAGTGTTTATTTATATGCATATTTGGTTCAAAATAAGAAAATTCAATATAAAGTCTTTCCATTTGACAATTACTAATTCCTAGAATTCCATCTACTGCAGACAAAACCCCCGCACAATATCTACGTGTGTAACTACCCAAATTCATTTTTTATCACTTAAGATCTACCCACTCTGCTACTTTCATCTGATGCTTAATTACTTCCTCTTACCACGCAAGCGCATGATTGTGAGGTTACAAACTAGCCATAATAATTTACGTATAAACAGTGACTAGAATAACTTGATTACAACCAATAAGTAAAATATTTTGCTTATCATAATTAAATAAAATAATTGGCTTATAACCAGTAATAGAAGTTCTAACCGTAAACCAACTGGAGTCTGTTTAGGAAAATACACTTTTCCACCTAACCATGAACCATCACCACCGGTTCCCCCGTGTAGCGCCCTAGTGCAGCGGCCTGGGCGCGCGCCCACGGAAGTCTAAAATCAGCTAAGTATGCGAAGGAGCGCTCCACTCATGCGACGAGTTGGACGCGCGTTTATGTTGGACGCTCATGTGTTTATATGGCAAGTTGGACGTTATGCTTGGTGGGCGGTCCCGCACGATGGGCGGGCCGACCCGACGACAAAGCAATAGCGTGCAAGGATGGATAACGTGTTTGGCAGGTCGGCTGAACGAGCAGCCCCTCCAACGTAGGGTATAAACCATGGCGGAAGTTTGGTGGAACAAACATCGATCAAGCAACTCGATCATCGCTCATACAATCTTCAACGCACAAGTCTTAGTGCGCGGTGGAGGAGACCCGCAGGTCGCATCGGGGATGCGCCCGCAGGTCGGGCCAGCAAGTGTAGCGGGCGGACAGTTGGTTGGCAGCGTGGAGGTATCGGTGCAGGCGCAGGTGCGCGCTCGCCCGCCCATCGGGTGGACGACCGAGCGTGGGCAAGGCAACCCGCTCGCCCACATCATGCAGCGCGGGTGTGACTTATGTGTGCGCCGGTTGTGTTGTAGCGCCGAGCGCGTTTGGGATTGCACGACGGGCACGGGTGGTTGGTGATACGCCGGGCGCGGTTGGTGTGTGCGCCGGCACGGTGGGACAGTGAACGTCGGGCGCGGGCAATACACTTGGTTGGAACGCGGTTGTGGAAACGGGCGTGCACGTTGGCACGGTGCGCCCGTCGTTCGGGTAAAGCATTGGACTTGGTTTTGGTTGGTGGCCAGACCAGCGTGCGCTCTTGCACGGGCGGGGGCCCACCCGGTTGTAACGCCGGTCGAGCTAAGTCTCCCGGTCATTGTAAATTATCAAATATATAATAAAAGAAGATTTATTATATGCATTCAGTTGTTCTTGGATTTATGTTTATCATGTTATTATAATGATTATTCCGCACATTATAATTTAACAACGAAGATTTAATAAAGTGTAGGCGTAGTTCGTAAAACACTCAACCATGGAACCGGTGAGTCATTTAGGCGGTGCCGCACCCGCTCAACTTAAGAAAAAAAGAGTTGGGGGCGTGACAGGTGGTATCAGAGCCAGGTTCACGATGAGTGAAGCCGGTGTATAATGAAGCCGATACACACCTGCACTTCGTGACAGGTGGTATCAAAGCTGATCCAGGGTTGGAAAGGTTGAATGATAAACGACAAGAACGAAAATGTATGCAAGTTATGGAGAAATCATGGATGAACAGTCTGGGTTTCGTAGACTTGGTGGTTCATGGGAAAACCACTCAAGCTCTTGTGGACACAGGGGCCACCCATAACTTCATGACGACACGGTTGGCTAGAGCTGTTGGACTGACGATTCTTCCATCCAACATGGAAGTCAAGGCAGTGAACTCTAAGGCCAAGGTGACAGGTTTGGCACACGAAGTGCCGGTACAAGCAGGAGACTAGACGGGTCAGTTGGACTTCACGGTGATGGAGATGAACGACTTCGACATAATACTTGGACAGGACTTCTTGAAGGGCAACAAGGCTATTGTTGTCCCCTTCTGTGATGAGGTGGTGCTGGTTGGACAGACACGGACTTGGACTTTGCCCACACATAGGCAAAGGAGGGAGGTCAATGTGCAGCATGTTTCTGCACTAAGTTTGGAAAGAGCCATGAAGGAATCAGACGTGGAGACATATGCGGTGATGTTCAAAGGAGTCCGAGACGGGATGAAGTGGGGAACGACTATTTCAGTGGAGATTTCTGATGTGCGATTGCCGAATATGCAGATTTTTCAATGCCTGATGAGCTTCCAAAGAAGCTTCCACCAAGGCGTGCGGTGGACCACAGCATTGAGCTTGAACCAGGGAAGGAACCCCCGGCTAAAGCACCTTATCGGTTGTCTGGACCTGAGTTGGAGGAATTGAAACGACAGCTAAAGGAGTTAGCTGATGCAGGTTTCATTACACCTTCAAGGTCCCCATATGGAGCTCCAGTATTGTTCCAGCGAAAGAAGGATAGCAATGAGCTAAGGATGTGTTGTGACTACCGTGCATTGAACAAGTAGACGATGAGAAACAGGTATCCTTTGCCATTGGTTGCAGATTGCTTTGGCAAGCTTGCGAAGGCCCGAGTGTTTTCCAAGCTAGACTTGAGGCATGGTTACTATCAGGTGCGGATTGCCGAAGGAGACGAGAAGAAGACCGCAATCGTAACAAGGTATGGCAGTTTTGAGTTCCTTGTTATGCCGTTTGGGTTATGCAACACTCTTGCGACATTTTGTACTTTGTTGAATGATGTCCTACGACCGTATTTGGACTCGTTCGTGGTGGTATACCTGGACGATATAGTGGTTTACAGTGATAACATGGAGGATCATAAGAAACACTTGGCGATGGTTTTCGAGGCACTGAGGGAGAACTAGTTGTTCTTGAAAAAGTCTAAGTGTGTGTTTGCTCAGACAGAGATACCGTTCCTTGGGCACATCATTGGACAGGGGTACATACGGATGGAGCCGAGCAGGGTGAAGGCTATCAAAGACTGGGTTGAACCGAAGAATGTCCATGATATGAGGGTGTTCTTGGGCATGACCAACTACCAACGGAAGTTCGTAGAAGGTTACTCCAAAGTAACATTGGCACTGACAGACCTACTGAAAAAGGACAAGAAGTGGTGTTGGACGGAGAAATGTCAAAAGGCATTTGATGAGTTGAAGAGAAGGATGGTTACAGCACCGATACTGAAGTTACCTGACTTCGGGAGACCGTTCGAGGTGCACACAGATGCTTCATATTTTTCCATAGGAGGAGTTCTTATGCAGGATGGGCATCCGGTGGCCTATGAGAGTCGGAAGTTGCAGGATAGAGAGCGGAGGTATCCGGTTCATGAGAAGGAGATGACTGCTATCATCCATTGTCTTCACATATGGAGGCATTACTTGATTGGGAAGCCTTTCGTTGTCAAGACTGACAACGTTGCAGCTAGTTATTTTGCATCACAACTGAAGCTTTCTACAAAGCAAGCTCATTGGCAAGACCTCTTGGCAGAGTTCGACATGTCTATTGAGTATAGACCGGGTAGACACAATGCATTAGTAGATGCCCTTAGCAGAAAGGGACAGCTTGCACCATTGGAGGGAGAGGACCGGGCAACAAGGAGTAGGAGTCGAATTCAGATGTCGGAAGAGATGCAAAACAAACTGAAGGAAAGCGTGGAGACCGATACTTTAGCGCAAAATATAGTGAAGTAGATAAAGGAGGGAAAGACCCACATGTTATTTCTACAAGACGGTTACTTGTTCTTTGGGAGCCGACTCTATGTTCCGAAGACATCTGGTCTTAGGAGGGACCTCTTGAAGGAGTGCCACGATTCTCCATGGGCTGGCCACCCAGGGCAGCGTCGTTCTTTGGCATTGTTGGAGAGAGGATTCTTTTGGGAGAAGATGAGGGAGGAAATGGAGGAGTATGTGCACACATGCATCATTTGTCAGCAGGGCAAATCGGACCATCAGAGGCAAGGCAAACTGTTGCAGCCTTTACCTATTCCAGAGAGGCCATGGATGAGTGTCTCTATGGACTTCATTGTCTCACTACCGCAGGTTCAGGGGTATAATGGGATTATGGTTGTTGTTGATCGTTTTTCCAAGTATGTTGTCTTCGTTCCAACGAAGGTACCATGTGGAGCTGAGCATACTGCCGAGCTGTTCTTCAAGAACGTGGTGAAGTATTGGGGCATGTCGTTGAGTATCGTGTGTGACAGAGATACACGATTTACAGGGAGGTTTTGGAAGACATTGTTCAAGATAGTTGGGACAGAGTTGTTGATGAGTTCGAGCTACCATCCGCAGACAGATGGACAGACCGAGCGTATCAACGCACTGCTGGAGGACTACTTGAGACATTATGTCACGGCTGATCAGAAGAATTGGCCTGAACTCTTGGATATTGCTCAATTTAGCTACAATATCCAAAAGAGTTCTGCGACGGGGTACAGTCCATTTGAGTTGATGAATGGACAGATGCCGGTTGCTCCGCATACCGTTAAGACTACAGGTCGGATGAGGAGTCCTCATGCGAAGAAATTCATGAAGGCTTGGGAGGAGACCTTGGAGTTTGCACGGTTGCGCTTGCACGAAGCTGCAAGGAGAATGAAGAAGTTTGCTGATTGAGGAAGACAGGATGTGCAGTTCAGTGTGGGAGATATGGTGTTTCTCAGGATTACCGGAGAGCAGTTTCAGCCAGCCAAGGGGACTACTGCCAAACTACAACGGAAGTACGAGGGACCATTTCGTGTGGAAAAACGAGTGGGGGAGGTTGCTTATAAGTTGGAGCTTCCGCACCATATGCACATGAAACATCCAGTTTTCATGTGAGTCAGTTGAAGAGATGCAGGGTTGACTCAGACCATCCAGAGAGAGCTGAACCACCGAGAGGACCAGCCGGGATAGTGGACAAACTAGGTTTGGAGTTGGAGAAGATACTGAGTTATCGGACTACAGGTCTTGGTTGCCACCAGAAACAGGAGTACCTTGTCAGATGGAAGGGAGCACCGGAGGAAGAGAGCTGGGAATCGGAGGACTCACTGTGGAGATGGAAGAGGAAGATTGCGAGGTTTGAACAGAGAGTACTTAGGCGTGCAGGATTGTCGAGGGCGACAATGATTTTCAGTGGGGGAGGATGTAGCGCCCTAGCGCAGCGGCCCGGGCGCGCGCCCACGGAAGTCTAAAATCGGCTAAGTATGCGAAGGAGCGCTCCACTCATGCAACGAGTTGGACGCGCGTTTATGTTGGATGCTCATGTGTTTATATGGCAAGTTGGACGTTATGCTTGGTGGGCGGTCCCGCACGATGGGCTGGCCGACCCGACGACAAAGCAATAGCGTGCAAGGATCGATAACGTGTTTGGCAGGTCGGCTGAACGAGCAGCCCCTCCAACGTAGGGTATAAACCATGGCGGAAGTTTGGTGGAACAAATATCGATCAAGCAACTCGATCATCACTCATACACTCTTCAACGCACAAGTCTTAGTGCGCGGTGGAGGAGACCCGCAGGTCGCATCGGGGATGCGCCCGCAGGTCGGGCAGCAAGTGTAGCGGGCGGACAGTTGGTTGGAAGCGCGGAGGTATCGGTGCAGGCGCGGGTGCGCGCTCGCCCACCCGTCGGGTGGACGACCGGGCGTGGGCAAGGCGACCCGCCCGCCCACATCGTGCATCGCGGTTGTGACTTGTATGTGCGCCGGTTGTGGTAAAGCGTCGGGTGCGTTTGGGTGTGCACGATGGGCACGGGGGGTTGGTGATACGTCGGGCACGGTTGGTGTGTGCGTTGGCACGGTGCGACACTTGGTTGGAACGCGGTTGTGGAAACGGGCGTGCACGTTGGCACGGTGTGACCGTCGTTCGGGCAAAGCGTTGGA
>APFE031618649.1:8938-21053 GCA_000404065.3 Pinus taeda | reverse complement strand
TCCTTTACATTACATAAATGAACAATTCTTGGATGATTCAATTGATAAAACCTCCTTTCTATATATAGGAGTCTAAGGAGTCACAATATAACCCAACCGACCTAACAATAATAATATAAAGCCACAAAAATAACAATAGAGGATTCTATGGGGCACAGTAATAACAATATGGGAACAATAGGGGCACAACAATATTAATAAGGGGTACAACTACAATAGTAATGGGGTAATCACTAGTATTATAAGGACCCAACATGATTCCACTATCGCAATCCCAAAACGGGTTGTATCTTAAACATTACTATGCTTGATTAAGTGTAGTAATCTCTTTGTTTTGTTACATTTTTGTTTTCCTTTAAAGTTGTCATTTTGGTTTGGTAATCCGCTTCGCTTTTTTTGAAAATGGAAAACATTTTGGAACCATTTGTTGGGTATGTTGACGGAGCTAGTCATAGTATGTGAAACCTATCTTCTACAGCCTGGGCCATTTTCGCTCCAAGCGGCGAGTTAGTGAGTTTCAAGGGGATATGTATTGGTCGATCGACGAACAACATCGCTAAGTATAGTGCGTTGATTGAAATTCTCTTTGATACCATCTCGCATGGCATATGCCACCTCGTTGTCAGGCTAGACTCGCAACTCATCATCCTACAGCTTACTGGTGTTTATTCCATTCGAATTCCAACTATTTATCGTATGTTCCTAAGAGTCACGATTTTGGAAAGACAGTTTGATTCCATTCAATATCAACACATTTCCATAAACTTAAACACATTAATTGATTCATTAGCAAACTATGTGTTGGATAGACATTTGCAACATTTGTAAAGAAAACATTTCGCATTAACATTTGCATCAGGATTGCATAACTTAACCAAAATAAAAACTCTGGAAATCAAAAATATATAACTGTTTATAGTTTTACAAACTATTTTGTGTCCAAGACGAAATCGGTCATATGACCCAAAAACTCAAAAATAGATGTAGAAAAGCATCCTAGACTAATGATGCTAGAGATAACATGTCACCGCCTGTGCAATCATGCGCAAGAGCCTTTCCATCGACTCAGCACACTAGTAGTGTGGCACTGTAACCTCAAAGGTAACTCATCGGTCCTGACATCCTGAATACCGAGAGTGAGGCCCTCGATCTAATCCTGCAGCATTGCTAGGATCTCCGCTATGTCCAAATCACGAAGAATGGCCCTCCCTATAGCCTCTCCCGCTGGAACGTCAGCTATCACTCGTGGGCATGCCGGTGGTCACACTAGCCCAATATCTGCACACACACATGAGTTTGATTAGTCTTGATAACATTTAAAAACACAAAAACATTATAAAACTAATAAAAAAATATATGGTTGAATTAATTTTACCTAGAGCACTCCACTGCTCGCCAGCTGGTAACACCAAATTCGGATCACCTCGGAAATCCATCCTGACGTATGGATACTCCACAAAGACCATCTCTTGACGGTCAAACCACTCAAAAAAGGCATCAGAGAAGGAAATCTATGGCTGACTAGCATGTCTGGCCATGAGATCAACCCGTCTTTGCATTCGTGGGTCCCTCAGTGCTGGCAATCCTAGTGAAATGTTCTGAGGCTGCATCAGTGGAATCCTCTCCAAGGCAAAAGCAGTCAATATGGAACCGTAGACAAAATTCTTGGATCTTCAATTTTTTACCTTGGACAACTATTCTTTTATGACAGGAAGTACCACCTCACACCAGTTGAACACCTTTGGTTCTAGGCATTCTAGGGCATACTACATGTAATATCTATTTTTCAAATGAAGAGCCACACTACCAGCCAATCTAGCAAGGTAAATAAAATGTTCCTCAAGGGACGATCAGTGACATCCCAGATATTGATCTTGCCATCTCAGTTGGGCTGAGATCCATCTCTACAAAACTGCCGAATATAATTTCTCACAGATTCACCTCCACGGGTGAATCCTGATAGTGAAAGAGGGGCCCCATGCCTCGATAACCCCATCAAAAAATAAATGTCCTCGATTTTCAATGCAATAGATTTGCCTCTGATCTGGAATACCTAGTTGATCGAATCTCAAGCATCAAGAAAATACTACAACAAACTGATTTTTTGCCTCATGGTAGATATGCGGAAGAATTTTTGCAAGCCACAGTTTCGCAATGCAGTAACTGTACCCTGGTCGTGTAAAGCAATCATGTCTTCTTCTTCATGTTCATGTTTACGCCATGTGATGACCATCTTGATCCAATAAATATCTGAAACATGGAAAAAAGATAAATTGGGATCCAATTTTGAGCAAAAACAAGAAACATTTGGTGAAAAATCATTGTATAAAGATGTCCTTCTGTGCCCATCGCACCCTGCCTTTGATCAAGGTGAGATGCATACTGATTGGCCAGTTGGCAGCTCAGTATGAATCACACCTTTCAATACTGGCAAGCTGTGATGATTGGGGAACAAAATATTCAAACCCCAAGGGCCCAGAAATGTGAAAAAACATGCTCATAATCAAAGAAGGATGGAATGAAAATGAAGAGCTCAGGTTAGCTCTTACCTGGTCGTGACGGTGCAGAGAATAGTCCACCGAATCTCCTGAAAATGACTGGTGTAATTTGAAGGGGAAAACCACTCTAGAGCCCCAAATCCCAAATTTGAAATAGAATGATGAAAATTAAAGGTAAAACTACTTTTATGATGTAAAATTAAAGGTAAAACTACTTTTATGATGTAAAATTAAAGGTAAAAGTAGTTCAAGCAAAATGTTAGTTTTAACTCATTTTCCGTACATATATATGTATTTTTAATCAGTTTAATGGAGTGATTGAGCAGGTTGAGTGACCGATGAAAGAATATGATGTACTAAATAGAGAATTAAACATTTTGACCACAAAATGAGCAATGTTATCACATGGTTCAAGCTCGTTACAAAATAAACCTACCACTGAGCATATGTTCGCCCAGAGTTCAAGCTCGTTAAAAAATGAACCCACCTTTAGTAAATAATTTATGTGACTACCATAATATCAGCCTTTTAAGCCTTGGTTGTGTTCCCGCCATCACCTCCATTCTTTTGGACGATCATACACTTCCACTTGATTGTTTACCTTTTTAAGGAACAACTGTGACGAGTGGTCCTGTTAGCCACCATCTTCACATCACCATGTTTTGAGAAGTTTCAAGCTTACCCAGAACCAGTTGCTACCTAAACACCACTCGTTCCTAAAAAAAACAAGTCTACTTTAAACTCTTTTTAGACTCATTAAATATGAAAAGATTGTTGAGATATTGGCCTCTCCAGCTCGCTAAAGTGATTGGAAGTGCCATCCCTCCTGTGTATTTTAATCTTTTTCAGACCTGAGGGATTATCTCACGAAAAAGTTCGAGCGCTTGTCTTTTCATCTCGCTAAAGCTATCAAAGAATCATCCCTTTCATATTATTTTAATCTTTTTTCGGACTTAAGGGATTATGCTATGAAAAAGAATTGTTGGAGCTTCCTTTTTGTCCCTTTTCAAACTCTCTAAACATGAAAAGGAACGAGTTATCCTTGTCATTAAACTCGTTAAAATAATAGCGACAAACTTGTCCACCCAGACAAGAACAAGTTTCACTATCGCTAGGCTCGTTAAAACATAGCGGCAGGTTTGCTTGAAGGGAAAATTATAGAACAAGCATATGTTATCCTCCTCAAGCTTGAAAAAAATAAAGAGGTACTAGTCAACAATGACTGGGAAAAAGGGAAGAAAACTTAAAGAATTGTATTGGTAGCAGGTTGCTCTTGAACATGACACTTTCACTCCATCACCATAATTGAGTCGGGTTGGGTTATTCCATTCACCAGTCATATCACCATTGGTCCTCCATACCATCCATCTTTTGGGGTTAATGCTACCAATCCATTTTTGTGTCGCCAATATGTTCAAGAGAAGTCATTCAGATAATTCATCATCCAATTAATGCCTCATCTACTACAATACCTTCACCCTCCATTTTTTTCATGACCGTCATTCCTGAACCTTGTATTGTCAGATCATTTTTCACCTCCAAAAAATTATTTGCTTCGTTTCATGTTATTGATGTGGGATACATTAAGGCCCTCCTATGACGGGTCACTTCTTGTCGACATAAACTCATTATCCAAGAAGTTGACTTAGAAACAACCCTTTCAGTACTTTGAAGCTTGCATGCCTCAACGACAAGTTTCTCACTTCTGGCAATAGGTTTACATCAATGGCCTTTGACCAAAATATTTTGCGTGGTGTTTGACATCAGATCATATATTCACACCACGTGAGTTGTATTGTAGTACCTTGAGGGTCATTATCATTATCGGTGATTCCTCTCGCGTCTGTTAACAGCTTACAATATTGGCTGGTAATCAGGCGATGTCTATCCATGTTCGAATTCAGGACATCTTTTCACATGGATCGACTTGTACATCGGACGAAGATTGAACGAGTTTGAAGACCCCGGATCTAGTTTCATCCATCTAGGCTGCGATATATTCAGGAATATAAAGACATCAAATGTACACAGAAGCTGCACATATGATCATCCAAGATAAGGGATGATGACTCTACATATAAAGAATCACCAGTCTATAACTGCAGACGATTATCTACTCTATGTACATGAAAATGAATTTATAAAGTTGAGAATGGGAATGCCTGCCTCAGCTAGATCATGGAAAATTATATTGTGATGATATATTGTATTGTACCTTATACAGGTCACCTTCCAGGTCAAATACCTCGAATCCTCATGATAAAGCATTTCACCCGACATAAAAAGATTTACGACTTCATGCTTTAGGGGGCACCTATTATAGACATATTTGGGCACTGCAACCCCAATCTTATATTTCGATAAACCAAGGGATATTTAACCCCTAAAAGTGTTGTTTCATACCCTAAAGGATCATGGTCAACTGATTACATCCTTCCCCAGAAGTTCCACCTAAAAAACCACTCAGAACCAGCCAAAACTGGACCATACTGGCTGCTCCACTGTTAGGGTGCGATGCATATTGACTTCTACACTAGCTAGGTTCGATGCATACTGAAGAGGCCTTCTGTGGGGTGCGATGAGAGAGAATGGACAAATGTCTGAGACAATTTTCTCAGTGGATACTCATGGAATCTTCTAGAAACTTCTCCCTTGACACTTGCCTCTCTGAATTCGCCCAGGGATGAGCAAGAGATCCAACAAATCTCCAAGTGGAACTAAGAACAACAAGTGGAAGGACACTAATCAAAAACCCAGATGTGACTCACACCCTTGCAGACATCTATAAATGGATCCTTCATCTGAGAGATATAGAGGCTGGAATTTTGTAATTTGTAAGGAAATGCTAATAGTTTGTCTTTGAGAAGGAATATTGTATTGTTGGGTGATCTTGCTTTTCATGAGGTGAAGAGGGATTTGATGCTGGATCAGATAGTTGGGTTGTAATCCTCTCTTCTATTCTTAATAAAGTTCTTTGAGTTTTCCTCCATACAATCGTGTATTTGTGAATGTTGTTATTTGTAAATTCCATTGTATGCTCATTGTATTTCTGATTCTGCAATGCTTATGATATCATAGATGATGCTTTGATGGTGTTGTTTTACTTTGTTTCTATAGGTGTTCTCCAAATGGGACAAGTAGGAGAAGAGTTGCAAGCTCTGTCGAGGAGGAGAGAAATCAAGCAAGGAGTCAAGCGGAAGATCCAAGTTTGTCCCTTTACTTCTCTCTTATCTATCATACATAGAGGAAATCGCAAATTGTTTTAATTGTTTCTTTCTAGGATAACTTCCAATCGTAGTGGGACTAGCAGATCGAAAAGACACTAGTTTTATTGGAAACAACGAGAAAAGATAGCCAAGAGAGGGAGGGAAGAACGATCTTCACCTGTAATAAAGGCAACAAGCGAAGGCCTCAAGGTCTTTCATAGGAAAAAGAAACAAAGGGTCCCTATGAATATTGATTCGCATTCTGGTAAACATTCTATACAATCTCCAACTCAATCTACCACTTCTCATGAATAACAGATAGTCCAAATTGTTGGAGGCATTCCAAAGAATAAAGAGGAAGACATCTTCCATGTCTTTAGTGAAATCAAAATAAAGAATGAAGAATTGAAGTTAAATACTTACACCCAATTTTGGAAGCATTCTACCAGCTCTCAAGCTTCTTTCAGCCTTCGACTTTGAGAAGGGGAAGATGCAAATGGCTTTCTTGCAGGCCCAAGTTCCTCAGCCCAAGAAGGTAGCACAATATCATAAACATACTTCTTTTTGAGTTTAATGTCCAGGATGTGCATCCGATTGATCAAATTGAGATGCACAAACAGACTGCATAGATGATTGCTTTAACCTTGACAAACACTGCTATGAGTTTGTCAAAAATGTTGGTTACATTGGCCAACATTCAGTCACAATTAAAGTTGGAGAAGGTATCCTCATTAACAAAGGATACCAAGATTCAATCCTTGGAGAATCTAGTGCTAAGGATGGGATATGATCCCTCAAACATAAATGTTGTAGAGGAGCTCATTAAGAAAAAGAACATTTAGGTTTCAATATTAAAGAAACAATTGAAACTACTAGCATCTGAGGATCCAATGGCCAAAGAAATTGAGGAGACAGAGACACAAAAGTCAGATATTATGAAGATCTTCATAGAACAGAATTTTCAAATAAAACAAATGGAGGAGCAGATGGAGAAATTGGTTAAGGAAAAGGAGGAAGCTATGAGGAACATTCAAACTTTAGTGAATGTAGTTTCTCTTGCAGTAGTTCCCATCACCAAAGTTTCTACTAAAACCACTACATCAGCAACATGTACAGAAGAAGGAGCTGAACGACTTACTGAAGTTGTTTAGAACCTGTCTATTAAGACAGGAGAAAGCAATAAACTAAAGGATGAACTCAAAGAATTATGGCTTATGAAGTCTATATCAGACAATTCACACACAACTGAAACAAACAGACTCAAAGTCCAAGTGGAAGTGTTGATGAAAGAAATCACAGATTCACAGAGGTGATCAAGGAGATTTGGTCCTCCACTAAGATAATATTCAATTGGAAAGATCTCTTGGAAAAATCTCAAGAAGTAGTGGAATCCATAACTAGGCAGCTGGAGGATATTCCAAAGACTACCTCTGATATAATCAAATTTCTGAATTCCAAGGATGACTATGAGCTTGAGGAGTTAAGAATAAGTGACAGAACTGCAACAATATTAGAGGTAAAGAAGATTATCACTAAGAAAAATCTCACCCTTCAGTTACAAGAAAAGTGCAGCAATGTTAACAACATAATTCAGAGATTTTTCAACAAGATTGAATCTTCAATCAACAAAGGTTTACCCTCTATGATGGTTATTAATGATAAATTAATGCCAATTGAGGATTATGTCAGGAAGTTAACAGAGGTGGGCACCCATGCAGCTTCAGTAGCCAATATCAAAGGATCAACAACACCAACTCTCATAGTAAAAACACTCAGGGATTCTTTCTTCATCCTGGATGAAATCAAGCATATATTTTTGGTAAAACCCACTTTTACTAAATACACTAAGATGGATGAAATCTACAGGAGGGTAACAAAGATTTCTATCTGAGATAAGAAACGCTAGGAAGAATTAACAAATTTACTTGATTAAAGATAATTGAACAGAATTCAGTTTTTGAGGGAACAGTCCGCCAACTCCAACCACTCTTCAACTTTTTCAGTAATAGCCATCAAACAACGCAACACCAAAGTAGTGCCATATCATTAGACAATTTCATTTTTGATTGTGTAAATAATCTATTTTTGTAAAAGTAGTTCATGATATTTTTCATCCTACTGTTGTATAAATAACTCTCTTCACAACTTATTCGGGGTTGCACCCTTGAAGAAGCATTTATAGACATCTTGTATAATTAATCTTTCTGGATCATTAATACAAAGCAAAGGATTCTGAATTATGTTTTACACAGTTTGTGTTTCCTGTAAGTTTTTCCAATGTCATTCATTATGTTTTTTCTTCATATACTTGTGCCTTGCAGAGATAATTAGGTAGGAATAATTGTATTTCAATCTATTCCTATAAGCTTTCTAAAGTGATAATCTATAAAGAGAATGAATTAATAAACTATTTTTTTAATTAATTCCCTCAAAATTAATAAATCATCAACATCTTTTGTAAGCTCATGTGTATTTTCTAAAACCTTTAAACATAGTTTAAAGGTTTTCATACTTATGATTATTTAGCTTTCAATTTGAAAATTGTGGCAATCATATTACTTTTTTGTTTCTGCCCATCATCTTAAAATCTATTTCATTGTGTAAATATTTATAGAAGCCCTCTGCTGAGATATTGATATTATTCAAGAGGTTAGGTACATCAATTCTATATGTGTTTCATTCATTGGTGTCCCAAATTAAAACAAAACCCCCAAAACATTTATCTTAGATTCTCTGGCATAATAGCTGACAATTATTATCTCAGAGATACAACAATACCATTTGCAGCTACTCAGGCAGATTCAAATCATGTCCAATCTGAAGCTAATAGGGCTAACAACTTCATTGAGAGCATTAAGAACATCTGCCAGTAGGTCCATCACATATTGGACAGAGTGAATGTTAAGTACAAACAACGTCATGATCAATATCGAGTACCACACAAGTTCCAGGTGGGTGAAAAAGTTTGGTTACATTTACATAAGGAGTTCCTTGTTGGACCCCGCCGCAAGCTTCGCCTACTATGATATGAATCTTACACCATCACTAAGGTTGTAGGAGACAGTTCCTTTAAGCTTATCATTCTACCATTCCTTGGACTACACCCAGTATTCGATGTGGACTGGTTGCGGCCATACTTTCCCCCATTGTTGGAAAAACCCAACATTGCCGAGGAGCTAACACCAACAAAGTTCAACAAAAGTTGTGTCAAACAAGCCACAACTGATAAGATCATGGACACACAGATCAAGAACACTCGCCAGTAGAGGATCCAGCTAGAGCAGGTTGTCAATGCAGGAAAACGCCTTCACTAGGGCAAGTGGCTCACCATGGACGAGGTTCAATAGAAATTTCCTCACCTCATGGAGGCTCTGCATGCAATGGAGACTATTTCTTCCTAAGGGGGAGGAATTATCCAGGTGGATATTGGTGGCCACCCACATATTCCACCTAGACCTCATGTCGGCTTCATCAATTTCCTTGATTATAGTATCATTTACTATTTTTAGCAAATTTTTGGGTCCTGAACTTCTAGAGTTGTTTTGACCCCTAAACGACGCTTTTTTGAGGTCTATTTTAGGCTTGTAACCATAAGTAAGGGCATGTTGCAAATCCTATATTACTTGGAGAGATCTTTCTAACAAGGTGTCATACGCGTCAAACAAAGATAATATGACCATGTTACAACCCGAGGAAGTTGGCTACCTAACTAACCCCAATGGGGCCCACAAACTCTTGGCATTCCATCTCCTAGGGTAATGGTTTTGGTTGTTTAGGTTTTCCTTTATTTTTAAAATAATAAAAGGGCCCTTGAGCCTCATTGTAACATAGTTCAGAGGCAAGTAGCCACCACATCTCTTCTCAGAGATAAGCTACCATTACCCAAGCTAGTTTATTTCCATTCTATATGTAAGCATCTTTCATTTCTTTTAATATTAATGGAAGAAGATTTATTCTTGTTGCATCTTTTTGTTTATGTTTATATCTATATTTTTTGTGTTCATGTATAAGTTTGGATCAAGTCTTAAGAGATAAATAGGTGGATCATTATAAACTTTTTGTTGGCGAGGAGCATATGAAACAAATTCTCCATAATCTAAGGTATTGTTTGGACAATATCAATACTTAGTTGGTGAGGGTGGAAGGTTATGTGGTCTCTAATTCTACCTTTAGAGACTCTTCTAACCCCCCTGGTGGTTCCATGGTTCCCTCAGTTGATAATCCACATAACCTTATAGTCATTTCTTCTAACTAGCTTTGTCATAAGTTATAGAATTTTTTTCATGCTCCGAGAGTTTGTATGGTTACTGGTGTTTATGTTTTGTTCTTGTCAAAGATTCCAATCGCTACTAAGAAACATCCTCTTTCGGCAATGGGTGCATGGTTTCATTTCATTGGTTTTGGCGTGGCATTTAAAGCATCCAAAGATTCGATGGGCTCTTATATTATTGCATGTTCATTTCAATATGATACCCACACTCATGGCTCAATTGGTTTTGTTCTTTGGCTTATGCGCAAAAAGCTATTTTTGCAAAGTCTATTGTTTCTTGGTTATTGGACTCTAATGCTCTAATATTTGTTTATGGTTTATATGCTAGTATGGTTTTGATCCATGTTGTTAATGTGTAATTGGGTTTATGTTTTTTTAGAAAGCCATAAAATTGCTTATGGGGCCTACGTGTGCATCAGCATAATGGTGTTGTCATTTTACTACTAGGTTAATGGTTTTGAAATTTATAAAATGGCTAATTCTTTTTATATTATCATTGACTTTAAAATCCAGCAAAATAATATATATATTATATAATATAATATATATATATATATATATATATATATTATATATATCAAAATTTATATATATATATATATAGATATATATATTCAAATTTTTATCTTATTACTTATAAATAAAAATATATATTTCCAAAATATTTATTATTTTAAATTCATATTTATATGATACCATTATGAAATTATCACGCCATATTATTTTGGTTGTTTTTATAGGTGTAGCATAGAATAGAATAGAATAGATTAGGGTGCTCACTTAAGACATTGCGGTGAAAAGATTATTGGTTAAATATATTGTTTTTATAGGTGTAGAATAGAATAAGGTGCTCAGTGAAGACATTATGGTGAAACGATTATTGGTTACATATATTGTTTTTATGGGTATAGAATAGAATAAGGTGGGTGCTCAGTTAAGAGGTTGTAGTGAAAAGATTATTGGTTAAATATATTGTTTTTATGGGTGTAGAATAAAGATTATGGGTTAAATATATTGTTTTAATGGGTGTAGAATAGAATAGGGTGTTCAGTTAAGACGTTATGGTGAAAAGATGATTGGATAAATATATTGTTTTTATGGGTGTAGAATAGAATAGGGTGCTTAGTTAAAATGTTGTGGTGAAAAGATTATTGGTTCGATATGTTTAAGGTAAAAATTTAGTCATATTAAGTGTTGTTTAGCCTAAGCTGCTAGGTGCCATCCTCAAATGATTTTAATCACTGAGTTACAGTTTACTCAAGCCACAAATTAGACCATACCAGATCATTTCAAGCCTCACCTTACTTAACCAACCAAAAAAACATCTCAATAAAAAAATAAAAAATAACATAAAATAAAGTTTATCTTAATAATTTTAATCACTTAAATATTTTGAATTACAATTACTCAAACTACAAATTAAATATACTAATTAGTTCAATACTACTTAACAAAAAACTAGCTCAATCAAAAGTAAAATAAAATAACTATAAAATAAGAATTTAGTTGGGGAGAAGGTATCTCATAGGAGAGTATTATTGTTTATGTTTCAGAAACGTCATCAGTGACGTATAGTGATAAATCAATCACTGTTGATAAATTTAAAACAACATCTATATTCTAACAATATCTACATCGATAATGACGCTTCTAGAATGTAGATAGTGCTTCGATAAGGAAATATTACACTTTTGGCTTTTCCGTCTGAATTCTGGGCCCACACCGTCCTAGCCACAAGCATGAAGCACGCAAAAGAGCTTTACCAATCGAATCGCCTGTCCCTCATTTACCACGACAAAGCTCTTAATAAAAAAAATGATGTTCTTTTATCTCTCGATGCATAGGCTGAACTTTGATATGTTATAAATAAATAAATAAATTGATATCAATATATTAAAAATTGTAGGAAGAAAGGAAGAGGGGATCTGAAAGCTGAGGTTCAGATATTTCAACCATGCTTTCACATGTAAAAACCGTTTAAATTTTTTATTTTATTTCTAAGTTATTTTAAAGAATTCTATCATAATAATTGAGTTGTTTATAATAATATTTATTTAAGATAGCGATTATTTTTTTACTAATATTTATTTAAGATGCGATTTTTTTTTTTAAGATAGATATATACACATATTTATAGGTTT
>APFE031618635.1:0-15316 GCA_000404065.3 Pinus taeda | reverse complement strand
TTGCAATCCTCACTCTTAATCTTTCGAGTAAAAGGATTTCACTCCAAACGTCCCCTCCGTGTAGGGACAAGATTATGGATTTAAGAGATCTGTGGTTTGTATCTTTTGAATTAATAACCGGAGAACCCACAGTATGAGTGTTTTTATGCCAACGTTTCGAATCCCAAATGGGATCCATCTTCAGGACTTAAGAATGATGATGATGAAAGATGAGCTGCAATAGACTGCAGCTCTTCTTGCAAACCTCATTCTTAATATTTCGAGTAAAAGGATTTCACTCCAAACATCCCCTCCGTGTAGGGACAAGATTATGGATTTAAGAGATCTGTGGTTTGTATCTTTTGAATTAATAACCAGAGAACCCACAGTATGACTGTTTTTATGCCAACGTTTCGAATCCCAAATGGGATCCATCTTCAGGACTTAAGAATGATGATGATGAAAGTTGAGCTGCAATAGACTGCAGCTCTTCTTGCAATCCTCATTCTTAATCTTTCGAGTAAAAGGATTTCACTCCAAACATCCCCTTCGTGTAGCGACAAGATTATGGATTTAAGAGATCTGTGGTTTGTGTCTTTTGAATTAATAACCGGAGAACCCACAGTATGAGTGTTTTTGTGCCAACGTTTCGAATCCCAAATGGTATCCATCTTCAGGACGTAAGAATGATGATGATGAAAGATGAGCTGCAATAGACTGCAACTCTTCTTGCAATCCTCACCCTTAATTTTTCGAGTAAAAGGATTTCACTCCAAACATCCCCTCCGTGTAGGGACATGATTATGGATTTAAGAGATCTGTGGTTTGTATCTTTTGAATTAATAACTGGATAACCCATAGTATGAGTGTTTTTATGCCAACTTTTCGAATCCCAAATGGGATCCATCTTCAGGACTTAATAATGATGATGATGAAAGATGAGTTGCAATATACTACAGCTCTTCTTGCAATCCTCAGTCTTAATCTTTCAAGTAAAAGGATTTCACTCCAAACATCCCCTCCGTGTAGGGACAAGATTATGCATTTGAGAGATCTGTGGTTTGTATCTTTTGAATTAATAACCGGAGAACCCACAGTATGAGTGTTTTTATGCCAACGTTTCGAATCCCAAATGGGATCCATCTTCAGGACTTAAGAATGATGATGATGAAAGATGAGCTGCAATAGACTGCAACTCTTCTTGCAATCCTCACTCTTAATCTTTCGAGTAAAAGGATTTCACTCCAAACATCCCCTCCGTGTAGGGACAAGATTATGGATTTAAGAGATCTGTGGTTTGTAAATACCAGAATTGTTGTTGGATTTTCTTTTCAGCAGGTTCATTGGAAACACTGTATTGAGTTGAATTATAAAGCTCCATGGGCAGTATGTCTTGATTTTCAGTGGTCTTGCTAGTCATAGGTGTCATTAAGCACGAAGGACAATGTTCCTCTAATGGGGAGGGGTCTGTAATTACCTCGGGTTAAAAGTTCATGTAATAAAGTTAATAAAGGAAAAATAAGAGCAAGTTCACGGGACACATATTCCAAGCTGAATGTTGGGAAAACAATCATAATTGGTGTTCATTTGGTTTATTATGGCTAAGGGAAATTGGCAAAGGCATTGGTAAATACTTTGAAAAGACAAAGACACATTAATTGACATTTTATTTATGAAAATAAAGGAAAATAGGATAAAAGGGAGATGAAATGTCACGAGTTTGCATGAGAAGTAAATTGAAGGAAAATAGAGGAAATTGAAGAAAATAAAGGCCTCAATGATAAAAAGGTTTTTGAGGATTAATTCATAATTTTTGACAATTTTATGGTGGAGTTCTCTCTCCACTCTTTGTATTCTCTCATACTATTGCACACTTAGAGTATTCTTGGAGCACTCTTGTATTGAGAAAAGAAAGCAGAGGAAGGCAAAGAAAAGACAAGGAAAGAAAGGGACCAGCAAGGATAAGTTGGATCAAGAAAATTCAATAGGAATACTTTCAAATAATAGGTTGCATGTGAGATTTTCTAGCTGAGGTGTGAATGCATGGTGCATGCATTTGTGTATTTGTTTTTTTTTTTGCTGTCATTGGCATGGGTTTTGCTAGGTGTGATAGTGGTTTCATCCTTCCCTTGCCTTTTCTAGATAACTATGGTGTGATGGGGTTCTTTTATTTGGTTGAGCTTTGGATTTCTGAATGGTTTTTAAAGTGGGTGAGTTGGTCTCAGGAAAATTCCCATGGGCCTAGGAATTGTTGATCAGTGGTTGTCATTGATGTCAACCTAAGCAGCACCAGGGGATACCTCGATATTGAAAGGGAATTTTGACTTGAAAACTCATATTACTGTTCATCTGATATATTCTCAATGGATTCTACTCGTCAAGATGTTTCCATTGATATATGGTACTCTTCTTAGTTCTTCATGGTTTGAGAGTTATTTGCGTTTGAAGTTAATAACCCTAGTTAGTGGGCTAAAACCCTATGGGGTTGTGGCATGGCACTCATAATTGCTTGTGGTGATCAAATAGTCAATAATTAATAATATTTTTTTCTCCTAAAATCCCACTTGTTGAGGACCCTCTCAACTCAAGACATTCATATAAATAATGACCCTCATATCCTCCTCTTGTAGGGGTTTCGTAGCTTCAAACAGGTCATCATGGAATTTTTGCTATAACTTGTTTTCTGCGAAGGATCAGAAGTAGAAACTAAAACCCATTTGAGGTGCAATCATTCTGAACCTTGTGACTGAATTTCAAATCTTGGTTCTCTATATTTTCGGAGATATGATCTCAGGAAACTAGGGTTTTTCAAGCTCCCGAATTCCATGTCAAACAGGTGACGTTGAGAAAATAATCATAAATTTTTCTTTGAGAATTGGATTAAAATTTCGTAAATAGTCACAAAAAGAGGACGGAATTTAATTTGTTGAGTAGGATTTGCAGGGCTGAAGTTTCAACAATGACACGTGGCACTTCGTACAAGTTCGCTCTATTAAACCAAGCTATAATCAGGTCATCCTGGGGGATTGGTTATAACTCCTATTTGAAGAATCCAATCTTGACTAGACCTATGGGGTTGCAAAGAGAACTCATAGGGCTACCACAAGACAAAATTGTAGATCATGGAGATCCAAAATGACATAGGTACAACATATTCAATATCGCGCTCCTAGAAGTCAAGAAAAATCATGCATTCAAGGATCACTGTAGTAAGGACCACACATCAATAGTCAAGGGTAAGTCTCCTACAGCAAGGTATGTACGATTAAGTGTTTGAATTTGGATTTTGAGTATCATATTTGACATATGTTTTTGCAGGACAACGTAATTATATACAGGGTCTCGGTTATATCTCTATGTCTCTAAATGTCATAGTTACTTTTGATACCATATTTTGGATGTCCTATTCGTGATACTACACATTTGATGCTACACCAAGTCTGTTAAATCTATATGATGTTGTAATTTCATGTTACTTGTCTTGTCATAATTGATAGAATGGTCTCTGTTGTTGTACTTATAACTTGGTTCATCACAAGTCTAAGGTTTGTCATAAATTTCTATTGTATATATCTTTAGGTCAGTTTTGGATATAGTCTTGCATATAGTCCAGGCCTGTATCAAGAGTGGGGAGTCTAGATCTCTGCTGCTACAACAAGTCAGCTGCAATCACAAACAAAAAGCACACTTTAGGAACACATTGTATTCATTTGACTTTTATTTATTTATTATTATGTGCTCACATGTGTGTTTATAGGTAGAGGTAAGTTAAAGGGTAGTTTTTCCTTTTTTTCTTTTGGGATTGGGTTTCACTAGGAAAATTTGCATGTAGGTAGAAGAATATTCAAGGAAAGCATCAAGCGATCATTCATGAGTTGAAGTATCAAATCAAAGGAAGCATTTCAACCAGACATCCTGTGAAGACATGATAGCCATCCATATATTGTCAAGAAGTGTCAAGGCCCAGAGTCATCATTGTAAAGTTGTAAAAGAGTCATTTGTAAAAGTTTCATCATTGGAAGAGTCATTATTGTAAAAGAATCAGTATGCCTAGAGTCGAAAAGGAATTGTTGGGAGGTATAAGAATCTATGTTGGGATGACATCATGGTTGGGTTGTAGGTCATAGTGTGATTGGGTGTTCGGTCAGAATCATTGTAAATCATATTGTATTGTGGATCATTGTCCCTCATATGGGAATCCACACTCTTTTCTCATTTTAGTCATGATAGGGTGGCAGGGAGGTGCTAGGAAGGTGCTAGGAAGGTGCATGAAGTCACCTACAGGTTGGAGCCTGTGAGCACTTCAAGGTGGTAGGTTGGTCTAGGGTGTTGGGGCATCCATTCAGTTGATTACTAAAGAAACTAGGGTGTTGGGGCGTCCTTTGGGTGGGAGATGGAGAAGAATGATTTTCTAGAATTCTATGAAGTTGTTGCTTTCATTTCAGTTGTGACTGAAGATTAAAGAATTTATTAGAAAAGCATTCGGTGGTTTTTGACTCGGAGGGGGATTTCCACCTAAAATGTTTTGTGCCTACTGTGTTCTTTTATTTACTGTTAGTAATGAATAAACATTAATAATAATTGAAGATCAACTAATTCTTTGAAAATATTTAAAAGTGCTAATTGCTAAGGAATACTGATTCACCCCCCCCCTCAGTATTTTCCAACAATTGGTATTAGAGCATGGTTCCTCTAATAGCAACCTAACAACTGGAAGGAGGTCATGGAGTATACTAAGAATAGAGTTTGTTTGTTCAATGGAAATAACTATGCAATTTGGAGTGGAAGAATGTAGGTTCATTTGCTGGCACAAGGATACAAAGTATGGGAAATCGTTGACAAAGGATTCACATCGACCCAGGATGAAGAAGGTAAGAAAAATATGGTATATGATTCAAAGGCTAAAGATCTTATTATCAATGGGCTTATCAAATTTGTTTATCTTAAGGTATTGAGTTGCAAAATTGCTAAAGATGTATGGGGCAAGCTGGAAAATATATATGCAGGTGACTCAAAGGTGAAGGAAGAAAAACTTCAAATTTTCAGGGAAAAATTTGAGCAACTCAAAATGAGGGAAGATGAAGATATTGCTGCTTATTTTCAACATGTTGATGAGACAACAAATACATCGGAAGGTTTGGGAGAGCTCGTTAAAACAAAAATTGTTGTTCGAAAGATCCTGAGAACCTTTCCAGCAAGATTTAACCCTAAGGTTTTTGTCTTGGAAGATAGATCAAATCTGACCAATCTCTGCATAGATGAATTGCATGGAATTTTTACGGCATATGAAATGAAGATTGAAGAAGAGGATGGCACATCTCACTTAGAAACAACATTTTCCGCATCCAAGAAGAATAGTAAGGACAAGCAGACTCTGAAAGCAAAAACTTGCAATTGTAAGGATGAGGAAAAGGAAGAAGATGAAGAACAATTCTCAGATAAAGAGTTTGCCTATTTCTCGTGGAAAATGAGAACAAGTACAGGAATATTTAAAGGTAAACTTCCATTAATATGTTCTGATTGTGGTGAGGTTGGGCATTTTGCAGCCAAATGTCGTCACAAAAATGAGGTTGTTATGAAAGGAAATAAAAGTCCCAGGAAGTTCAACATGCAAGGCAAGAAGAAACGGTTTAAGAATTTTTTTTTCTCTAAATAACATAGTTCCTCATTCAAAGAAGATAGTGATAACGGAGAATAACTCAATGGAAGAGTATTGTTTATGGCCAAGCACAATATGCAAGAGGTAGCTGACGAAGAAGGAGATGAAGAAGAAGAAATTACTGAGGTTGAAATTAAAGACGAAGTGATCAAGGTTATCAAATAGCTCAAGGCTGAGAAGAAGCACATCAACACTCTTTAAGACAAATTAAAGATAGGAAGGGAACACGTCCTAAATCTTAAAATCAAGGTTGAAGAATACAAACAAATTGAAGAATTGCTCAGGAAAGAATTAAAGGAAAGAAACAAGGAAAGAGAAGCGTTGGAAGCTGAAAATGTGTCTTTATGAAAGGAAATAAAAAATGGAAAAACTCTTCAAAACTATGCCAACAGCTCAAAGACTTTGGATGAACTCATCAATAACCAGTGATCATGCAGTGACAAGACTAGTCTTGGTTGCAAAGAAAAATTTGAAAACGAGTCAAGTCCTTCTATGACAACTAAAGAAGATGGATATGAAAAATCTACCAAGCAAGTAGATATCCCAACTAGATCGAGAGATCAAGACTCGTAGGGAGAACCTTGGAAGACAATTCCTCGAAGAAGATTTCCTCCCAGGTATAAATATATCTTTTATGGTCATTGTTATTCATGTGGAGGATTGGATCATAGAGCTTCAAAATGTCACATGTATGTTTGGAATGAATATAATTCCAGGAGATCTCTTTGAAATGGATATTCCAGAACTCAACAGAATATCAATAAATTTGATCATTTGAGAGATGATGTTGAATGTTACAAATGTGACAATTTTGGACACTTGACCAAAGATTGTAGTCTTGGATGTTCTTCAAAGGAATTCTCACAAAATCAGAATGAGCAAGTATAGAAAAGGAAGACTGAAAGGTGTGTTCTCACTCTCAAGGCTCAAAGCAATAGAAACATATGGTATGTGGAAAGTGATTGCTCAACGCATATGATTGGAGATAGAAATAATTTCATATCCTTGAAAGAAAAGAAGGATGGAACATTGTATTTTGGAAATGATGGATCTTCAAATGTCATAGGAGAAGGTATGGCAACTCTTGGAAGTAAGGATGAATTAGCAAAGGATGTGTTGCTGGTTAAAAATATGAATCACAATCTGCTCAGTTTTGGACAGATGTGCGATCAAGGACACACGATGTTGTTCAACTCAAAGAAATGTGAAACCAAAAAAGAAAAGTTTGGTAAAATTGTGGCTACAGCAAGTAGAGCTCCAAATGACATATATATTTTGGATGAGACACCTATAGGTTGTTTCTTGGCAAACGAAGATGAGAGTTGGTTATGGCACAAACGAATGGGACATATAAATTTCAACAATTTGGTCAATATCAACAAAAAGGAAGCAGTTAGAGAAATAACGAAAATGTCAAAACCTACCAATACGATATGTGAATCTTGTCGGCACGACAAACAAACAAAAGTCAAGTTCAAGACAAAGGAACATTTTGCGTCACATCCATTGGAATTAATACATATTGATCTATGTGGTCCTATGAGAACAAAAGGTTTAGATGGTGAATTATACTTTATGTTAATGATAGATGATTACACCAGAATGACCATTGTTAGTTTTTTGAAGAAAAAGTCTGAGGCATTCGAATGTTTCAAAATCTACAAGGAATTGGTCGAAAATGAAACTGATTTGAAGATAAAATGTCTAAGATTAGATAATGGTGGAGAATTCACGTTTAAAGCATTTCAACAATACAGTGACGAACATGGAATAAAAAGGAAATTATCAACAACCAAAACACCACAACAGAATGGAGTAGTTGAAAGAAAAAATAGAACCATATAGGAAATGGCTAGAAGCATGTTAAAGGGCTCAAACTTAGATGATAAATTGTAGGTTCACGCAATTGATACTGTCGTATTCATTATAAATAGAGGCCTTCTCAGGAAGAATTATAACATGACTCCGTATGAACTATGGAAAGGGAGACTAGCTAACGTCAAATACTTCAAAATATTTTGAAGTAAATGCTACATCAAAAGAGAATACCAAAAATTGGGCAAGTTGGATTCCCGTGTTAATGAAGGTATTTTCGTTGGTCATTCACACAAAAGAAAGGCTTATAGATGCTACAATCTAAGGCAAAAACAAAGAGTTGAAAGTGTAAATGTTACTTTTGACGAAGATTGTGTTCTAAAGGATAACAATGAGATCGTCTCTTCAAGAAAATTTGATGGGATTGAGGTAAAATCTATGAAGGATGAAGAAGAAGCTCCAAAACAAGACTAATCAAATAAGGAAACACCAGTCAACCAAGAAGAAATAAGAAATGATCAGCATGATGTACAAGAAGTTTCTCTAAAAGGTCCAAAACAATGGTATCAAAGAATCATCCATCAAATCATATCATCAACAACATAAATGAAGGAATTAGAACCAGAAGAAGTCGACAACTTCATTCATCACAACAAGCCCATCTTGCCCTTTTAGCGACTTTTGAGCCTAGCAATTTTGAGGAAGCTAGTCAAAATGAACACTGGGTAGCAACTACGAATGAAGAACTAGATCAAATTGGGAAGAACGACACTTGGGAATTGGTTCCACGACCAAAGGATAAAAATGTTATTGGAACTAAATGGGTCTTTAGAAACAAATTGAATGAGGATGGACATGTTACCAAGAATAAAGAAAGATTAGTCTGCAAAGGATATGCACAAGTTGAAGGAATCAATTTTGAAGAAACATTTTCTCCCATTTCCAGAATGAAAGCTATGCATGCTCGAGAAAAATCAAGGTCTACCAAATGGATGTTAAGTCAACCTTCCTAAATGGTGAATTGGAAGAAGAAGTTTACATTGAACAACCTGAAGGTTTTCTACTCACTGACAACGAAAGCTACATTTGCAGATTAAAGAAGGCGCTATATGGTCTCAAGCAAGCTCCTAGGGCTTGGTATGATCATATTGATAGGTATCTACATCAACAAGGATTAAAGAAAGGAAGCCTTGACAACAATCTCCATGTGAAAGTGGATCAAGATAACCTAACAGTTATCGAGGTATATGTGGATGCTATAATACTTGGAAGCAATGATGATAGATTAAGTAGACTTTGCCACAAAAATGCAAAGTGAGTTTGAAATGTCTATGCTTGGCAAGCTGACATACTTTTTGGGGCTTCATATTTCTCAGTAGGATAAATTTCATATACCAAACCAAGTACATCAAGAAAATGCTAAAAAAATTCCATATGGAAGATTGAAAGCTAGTCCTTACCCCCATGATAACAGGTTGCTAGTTAAGCTTAGAATATTCGTCAAAGGATGTGGACCAAAGGTTGTATAGTTCCATGATTGGTAGTCTCCTATATGTGACAACCTCCTAACTTGATGTGATGTAGGCAGTTGGACAAGTAGCAAGATTCCAAGAAGCACCAAAAAAATCTCATATTATTGCCATCAAAAGAATTCCTCGATATCTTAAGGGCATAGCAAAATATGGTCTATGGTATCCCAAAGGAAATGATCTGGTTATCCAAGCTTATACATATGTAGATTGGGTAGGAAGTGTTGATGATTGTAAGAGTACCAATGGAGCAGCATTCTATCTAGGTGGTTGTCTTGTTTCATGGTTAAGTAAAAAGTAGTCTTCAATCTCGTTATCCATAGCAGAAGCAGAATATATCGCGGCAGAAGCTTGTTTTAAACAAGTTCTCTGGATGAAGAAAACTTTGCAAGATCTTCAAGTCAATTTTTTTGAGCCTATTCCCATATTTTGCGATAACACTAGTGCCATCAGTATCTCCAAGAATCCTATGATGCATTCCAAAACGAAGCACATTTTGATTAAATATCATTTCATTAGAGAGTACGTCGCCAAAAACAATATCAACCTTGAATATGTTGGCACAAAGGAACAAATTGCTGACATCTTTACCAAACCATTACCTCACAAAGAATTTGTGTCTCTCCACCAAAAGCTTGGGATTCTCCCAAGTTTTCATTAGAATCTTTCTCTTATCTACTCGAGTAGAAAGGGGGAGTGGAGGTGTGTACACGTCTGCAGGATGGCTGTTTTGTAGGGGGAGTTACCCTTTTCCATTGATGACAAAGCAGGAGAAAAGGCAGTAGGAAGAGGTGTCATGATCGCAGGGGGAGTAATTGTGTTTCCATCAATGCCAAAGGGGGAGATTGTTGATTAGTGGTTGTCATTGATGTCAACCCAAGCAGCACCAAGGGCTACCCCGATATATCAAGGGAATTTTGACTTGAAAACTCATATTATTTTGCATTAATGATCTTCTCGATGGATTCTACTCATCAAGGTGTTTCTGTTGATATATGGTATGCTTCCTAGGTCTTCACGGTATGAGATTTATTTGTGTTTGAATTTAATAACCCCAGTTAGTGGGCTAAAACCTTATGGGGTTGTGGCATGGCACTCATAATTTGTTGTGGTCTTTGAATAGTCAATAATTAATAGTATTTTTTTACTCTAAAATCCCTCTAATGTTCACTTGTTGAGGACCATCTCAACTCAAGACATTCATATAAATAATGACCCTCATATCCTCCTCTTGTAGGGATTTCATAGCTTCAAACAGGTCATTGTGGTATTTTTTCTATAACCTTTTTTCTGCGAAGCTTAAGAATGTGAAATTAAAACCCACTTGAGCCAAAATCTTGATGAACCTGGTGACTGAATTGCAGATATTTTTTTTCTATATTTTCAGATATATGAGATGAGGAAGTAAGGGTGTTTGCAGGCTCCCAAATTCAATGTTAAAGAGGTGATGTTGCGAAAATAATCATAACTGTCTCTCTGAGCATTGGATTAAAATTTCGTAATAGTCACAAAAAGAGGAGGGACTTTATTTTGCTGAGTAGCATTTTTAGGGCCGAAGTTCGGAATAGTGACACGTGGCACTTCGTACAAGTTCTCTCTACTGAACCAGGCTATAATCAGGTCATCATGGTATTTTCGGCATAACTCTTTCCTGAAGAATCCAATCTTGGTCAAACATATGGGGTTGCAAATAGAACTTAGAGTGCTACCATAGGATGAAATTTCAGATGTTAGTGATCCGAAATAACATAGATACAACAAATTGAATATCGAGCTGCTAGAAGAAAAGCATGCATTCAAGGATCACTGCAGTAAGTACCACACATCAACAGTCAAGGGTAGGTATCCTACGGCAAGGTATGTATGATTAAGTGTTTACATTTTAATTTTGAGTGTAATCTCTGACATATGTTTTTGTAGGACAACATAAGTATATAAAGGGTCTCGGTTATATCTCTATGTCTCTAAATGTCACAGTTAGTTTTGATACCACATTTCGAATGTCATATTCTTGATACTACACATTTGAAACTACACCAAGTCTATTAAATCGATATGATGTTGTAAGTTCATGTTACTTGTCTTGTCATAGTTTATAGAATGGTCTCTATTGTTGTACTTACAACTTGGTTCATCACAAGTCTAGGGTCTTTCATCAGCTTCTATTGTATATATTTTTAGGTTAGTTTTGGATATAGTCTTGCATAGAGTCCAGGCCTATGTCAAGAGTGGGGAGTCTAGGTCTATGTTGCTGCAACAAGTCAACTATAATCACAAACAACAAGCACAATTCAAGTACACATTTTATTCATTTGATTTTTATTTATTTATTATTATATGCTCACATGTGTGTGTGCGGGCAAAGGTAAGTTAAAGGGTAGTTTGTTTTTTCTTTTCTTTTGGCATTGGGTTTTGCTAGGAAAATTTTCATGCAAGTATAAGAAGATTCAAGGACAACATCAAGCAAGAATTCAAGAGTTGAAGTATCAAATCAAACGAAGCATTGCAGCTGGACATCCTTTGAAGACCTGACAACCATCAGTATGCTGTGAAGAAGTGTCAAGGCCAAGAGTCATCATTGCAAAGTTGTAAAATAGTCATTTGTAAAAGTGTCATCATTGGAAGAGTCATTATTGTAAAAGAATCAATCTGCCTAGAGTTGAAAAGGCATTTTTGGGAGGTATAGGAGTCTATGTTGGGATGATGTCATGGTTGGGTTGCAGGTCATAGTGTGATTGGGTGTTTGGTCAAAATCAATGTAAATCATATTGTATCGTGGATCATTATCCCTTGTACAGGAATCCACACTCTTGTCTCATTTCAATCATTATAGGGTGGCAGGGAGGTGCTAGGCAAGTGCACGAAGTCGCCTACAGGTTGGAGCCTGTGAACACTTCAGGGTGGTAGGTTGTTCTTGGGTGTTGGGGCATCCATTCAGTTGATTATTGAAGAAACTAGGGCATTGGGGTGTCCTTCTAGTGGGAGATGGAGAAGAACTTTTTTCTAGAATCATAGGAAGTTGTTGATTTCATTTCAGTTGGGGCTGAAGATTAAAGAATTTATTAGAAAAGCGTTTGAGGTTTTTGACTCGGAGAGGGTTTTCAACCTAAACATTTTTGTGCCTACTGTGTTCTTTTATTTACTGTTATTAATGCATAAACATTAATAATAATTGAAGATTAACTAATGCTCTGAAAATATTTAAAAGTGTTAATTTCTAAGGAGTATTGATTCACCAACCCCCCACCTCTTAGTATTTTCCAACAATACTAAGGTGTGTGAGGTGGTCTCAGGAAACTTCCCACGGACCTAGGAATCCCTTAACTGGTTTTGGTGGGATTGTGGTAAAGTTTGAGGGTTGAGATGGGAAAATTAGTCAAGGTATCGGTGAAGAAATTCAGAAACATCCAAAATTGTTTAGGGCTTAGTGATCCTTTGACTAGTTTTGGCGAGATTGTGGTAAATATTGGTTGTTTATGTGTTTGTTTAGGGCCTAGTGATCCCTTGAACGGTTTTGGCAATATTGCAGTAAAGCCTAGTTGTTTATGTGCTTACTTTGGGCCTACGAATCCCTTGACCAGTTTTGGCGGGATTGTGGTAATGCCTAAGGATGGAGGTGGTTTAATCTTTGGGAAGCCCTAGTTATTTTTGTCTAGAGTTCCACATTCATGGTTGGAATACAAAACAAGGATAATTGGCTAGAAGAAAAAATTTGTTTCAGCCCAATATATGGTAAGTGTATGTTTTAACCTCGTACAAAAATTACCTGCATACGAATTCTAAATCACAGGAAAAATAAAAATGCGAGAGCATAACACATAAAACACATATACACAGAGATTTCCCGCTGCATCTCAAATCCGAGACTACTAGCTTGATTTCTCATTATGTTCCTTTCAATGTTATAATACATATTTATACATGTCGAAGCATCCAATACCATGGACCAAAAAACCATCACGTCCAATACCATGGACCAAAAAAAACCATCGATCCAATACCATGGACTGAAAAAACATTGAGTCCAGAAAACATGTGTGAAAATCATGCACAAAACCATAGGTGGGTCCGCCCAACCTAACATAGGGTCCAAAACCAAAATTTTCCGGGGCGTTGCCCCGAACCCCATAAAGTGGGGTTACGGGTACCCCTCAAACCCCCTGTTAACTATGTGGAAAGAATATAACACAACCCAACAATCTCCCACTTGTTGTTTTCTTTCCACAGGGGGCCACAGGAGAGCTTAGTCATTTTTCCAGCCTGAAATGCCCATTGTTTCTCTACACCAAGAGAACTTCTCAGAGCTCACAGATTTTGTCAATGCATCTGCAGTATTCTTCAAAGTGTCCACCTTTACTAGCAACACTTTTTGTCTTCTATCATATCCCTCACAAAGTGATACTGAACATCAATGTGCTTTATCTTTGAATGATAAGCAAGGTTCTTTGCCAAGAAAATTGCACTTTGGCTGTCACAGTCTATCCTTATAGCTCCCTATACTAACCCCATACTTGAACACAATCTCTCCAACCAAAATAATTCCTTGCTTGCATGAGTGGCTGCCATGTATTTTGCCTCTGTAGTTGATAGTGCCACTACATATTGTTTCTTACTCATTCAAATGACTGCACCTCCAAATAGGTTAAACACATACCCACTTGTAGATCTTCTCTGATCCAGATCTCCAGCCCAGTCTGCATCAACAAAGCCATGGATATCCAACATTTGGTCCAATCCTTGTCTTCCTTGGTAGTACAAACCATAATCACTAGTGCCACGCAAATACTTGAAAACCCGCTTTACTGCTGTCCAGTGCTCCTTCCCTAGTTTTGACATAAACCTGCTCAATACTCCCACTGCATGTGCAATGTCTGGTCTAGTACAGACCATGGCATACATCAAGCTACTGAATGCACTTTCATATGGTACATGGGACATGTCCTCTTCCTCTTCTTGTGTCTTGGGACACTGTTCAGTAGATAACCTCACACCTATAGGAATAGGAACCTTCACTGTTTACTATTCTGCATATTAAACCTCTGCAATATTGTCTCGACATACTTCCTCTGGTTTAACCAGAGCTTCCTCTTTGCCTGATCTCTTTTAATTTCCATGCCCAAAATATAGTTTGCAGCACCGAGATCTTTCATGTCGAATTTGGAGGACAATTGGGTCTTCAAATCCTGGATAATTTCTTTGTCATTTCCAACCAACAACATATCATCCACATACAAGACCAGATAAATAACACGGTCACCAATTAATTTAAATACACACAATGATCTGCTTTGCTTCTGGTGAAGCCAAGTCCCCGTATAAATGTATCAAATTTCTGATACCACATCCTTGGTGACTGTTTTAACCCATACAAAGACTTCTTTAACTTGCATACCAGTTCTTTCTTACCCTTCACCGCAAAGCCTTCAGGTTGCTTCATGTAGATTTCCTCTTCCAAATCCCCGTGAAGAAATGTTGTCTTCACATCCATCTGTTCTACCTCAAAATCAAAAGCAGCAGCAACAGATAAAAGTAATCTAATAGAAGTTACCTTGGCAACAGGAGAAAAAATATCACCAAAATAAATTCCTGGCACCTGGGAATAACCTTTTGCTACCAACCGAGCTTTGTATTTCTCCACCTTCCCTTCTGCATTTGTCCTCTTCTTGAACACCCATTTGCTGCCATTGGGTTTCCTTCCAGCCGGCAACTCCAGCAGATCCCAAGCCTCATTTTTGTGCAAAGATGCCATTTCATCAACCATGGCCTCTTTCCAGAGTTTTCCATCCTCTGAATCCACTGCTTCCTTCACAGTTCTGGGATCATCATCAGTAACAGACAAAGCAAAGTTTGAACAGAAAGCAGATGGACTATACCTTTCGGGCTGCCTTCTTTCTCGAGCTGATCTTCTCACAGCCGGAGTTTGTGGCTCTTCATCTTCTGATTCCTCCTCTGCTACAGAGTCTGATTCTTCCTCCTTTAGTTCAACTCTATCTTCACAGGTTCGTTTGGTTGGACTTCATGTTTAATAACATCTTTCACCTCTCTGAACACCACATCTCGACTGTACACAACCTTCCGTGTGATTGGGTTCCAAAGTTTATAACCCTTTAACTTATACCCAATAAAGATGCACTTTCAGATTTACTATCCAACTTGGTTCGTTTCTCCTTTGGAACATGTACATATGCATCACATCCAAATACCCTCAGATGTGAAAGAGAGGGTTTCTTACTAGTCCATACTTCTTGTGGATCTTATCCTCCAACGCTGATGAAGGTGACCTGTTGACCAGGTAACATGCAGTATCCACTGCCTCTGCCCAGAATTCCTGTCC
>APFE031618630.1:5718-20279 GCA_000404065.3 Pinus taeda | reverse complement strand
GTTCATGCTCTCCATGTATTCAATATCTAAATGGCCAGGAAAAAGAATAGTCCCAGGATTTAATCTTTGATTACCCTGAGCTCAATCCTAGCTGTTTCATATGTTTTCCTCAGTTAAAGTATTTAAAGAGTAATTCTTTAGTGCTACCTTTAATACTATATCATCACATTGCTCTGTTATTTCAGGAATTCAAGTAATTGCTCCTAAATAATAGACCTCCTTCACACTACTCAGTTTAGTAAAGAATCCTTAATTGCTCTTTGCTAGTTTTTTTCCATTTCCACTCTCACAACTTACAGTTTGTTTTATGAAATACACACAGGCCCTGTAATTCCAGCTGCACTTAAGCTAGGATCTCAAGGAAGCAACAGCCAAAGACCCCATTGCCCAATGGATTAGTTTACCTACAGACAGACTCTAAAACTATCAGAATCATCCTCCCAACCAAACATAAAAAACAATCAAACATTCACTTCATAACTAGCCTAAAACTTCACTAAAACAGTGAAAAACCTTACAGAGAGAGCCCTCTCTGACTACAGCTGGGCTAGAAGCTGTAGTCCAAAGATTGGTTAGTGGTTACCCCGGCCGTATTCCCTTGGGATTCATAGGGAACAACCTGGGTGTTAACACATATATACAGTGTGTACATGTTTTTCATGCACTATTATGTATGGGATGGTACATATGGTGTTGTACGAATATTGCATATGCAATGTTGGATATAGATGGTCATATGTACATGTTGGATATGTCGTGTTGTGTACATATTGTATTGTGTGATTGATGGATACTATTGGGTGTGGATCATGATTATCATCCTAATTTAGAGGTCTTCGTTTGAGATGGATGTATACCACCGCAACGCCTAGGATTCCTACTTTACTCTTATCAAGCTGGTCGTTCGTAACAAACTTGGAAGCGACGGTGTTGTATGCACAAGTACTAATTCTTACTGCAGGTTGTCACTTGGTCAGCCAGCGCAAGATCACTAGACGTTGAAGCCAACTTCTATGTATTCCAGAAGAAGATTTATATGTGATGAAAGGAAAAGGAGAGATTTCTCTACTGGTGTTATTCTACTTGCAGAAAGGAAGACTGAAATGTAAAGAAAACCATGCAAAACCTAATTAACCAACTAATCCTACTTTTGCAGAAAGCACTATGAAAGCCATGAAAAGAATGCCATTACATAATCAAGGAAGTAAAAAACATCTAACTAAGATATTTATGGAAGAAAATGAGAAAAAACTTATTTTTGGATTTTTATATATTTTTATATGAATTTGTCATGCATGTAATTTACTTGTTTGTGAATGTGGCAACGAATAGGTGGAGATGGAGGGTGTTTTTTAGGCTTGAGAGGATGTAGGATGGTGTGGACTGGTCCTAAGAGGTCTCAAGTGTCCTTCTGGAGGATTTTCTCAAACATGGCCTTCAAAAGAAAGCCTATAGGAAAATCTACAGGAGGATACAAGAAATCTACAAGAGGAAAAACAACGTTCTAAGGCCTACAGGAGGAGGCCGAGAGCAGTTTTCACTATTTTGAAGGTGCAAGAGTAGGTGGAAAAGGTAGATGAAGGTTTGAATGAAGTGTTAGGGCACCTAGGGTCTACCAAGAATCATTAGGAAAGAGAAATATGATTGGATTTGCTCAAGGAGAGAGAGAGGAAAGTGTATGGAAAATGCGGAAAACTAAGGCAGAATTGAGGCGAGACTTGGGCGAGCTGTAGGGCATGGATAAAATGGAGGTTGGAATGGCTGATAGGTTGGCTTGCTGCTAGAGGATATCTGTTGCATAAACAATTGACAATCAACCAATGAGATTAAGAAAGCAAGGAGATAAGTGCATCTAGAAAAACAAAGTTTTTGCGTCCAAATAAACTATGATCTATGAAGCGAAATGCTAATAACCATTGCATGAAAGAATACTATTGCAAATAAGGAAATGGACATGATGAAAAAGTTATGAAGAAAATCAAACTAGACTATGAACCAAATAGAAAGCTACAAACACTAGAAGTCCTATGAAGGAGGGAAATTTTTGTTTTTGGGTCAACAAGAGGGTCTTTGCGTGAACTCATTGTCCCATAGGGAGGAAGAGAGGTCAAGGCATTACTGCTAGCCTTTTGGATATTTTATTTATCACTACTTAACCTGCTATAGAAAGCACAAATTGAAGCACACTATCGAATCATCAAAAGCATCCTATTCCAAACCATAAAATAAATACATTTAACAACAACCTAATCTACAAATTGAAAGAAAAAATATAATTACAAGTAAGGAGGAGCTTGGATTGGGTCCAATTCCAAGAGCTTTTGCCCTTTGAGATAATCAGTGCTAGCTCAAAAAGGATTCCATATTTATTCTCAAAACAATAACAAGATTTCATCAACTGTCAAAATAATATGCTCGAAGTTGAGTAGAATTTACATCAACAAAACTGCAGCAAAAATCCAACAAAAATTCAAACCCTATTGAGGGCCTAGGCCTCTCTAGTTATACCAATGAAGCTACCAAAAAATTCCTCAAAATCAGGGACGGTTGGCTCCAAAAACGCGATATAAACATCCGTTATCCTCCACTTGTTCAGTTTCCTGCTAATGCATTACTTCATTGCTTGTACTCTGAGCTGAATGAAGGTGAATTTGAAGTGAGGAGTAATAAATGAGGGGGATTCCTTCCTATAAGTCCTCTCCTTTTTCCACTTCCAGTTATTACTACCATTTTGTCCACTGTATCCTTGACTTTGACCACAAAAATCATTAATAATCTACATTAAGCACATAATAGACCACATGGCATCATAACTAACTCAACTCACTCTATGAGCATAAATATAATCAGAAAATCATACGATAAGCTAAGAGAATGGTTGATTTGACTATGTGAGGAGGCAAAATAAGCCCATATAGTTACCCATTTATGAGACTCATCATCACCCCCCTACCGAAAGTGTTGCTCATCATGTGAGTAGCTTAGTCCATCTCCTCATATTTTATGGCCCTAGTGGCCTCCCTAGCATCCCATGCTTCTGATGTGGTATTCTCTTCCTTATCATAGAATCCTTCCTTCTGGTCTACCTCTACCCACTGATGTTTCTCTTCTTCTTCTTTTTTGCCTTCCAGCATTCCTAGCAGTAGTGGGGGACTCAATTTGAGGTCAATCGACTTGACCTTCAACCTCTGCATGGAGCGCTTGTACGTTGTCACCCTCCTTAATTCCTCCTTCGTCCCCACTGGGGAATGATACTCCCTGATCTGTAGACTATGTGGTAAGGTGTTCCATCTCCTCATAAAAGCATGCACATATTCATCCCCAAGTAATATTTCCATATCCTCAAAATGTGCATTGGCTTGTGCTTGATCACTGATATATCTAGGGGCAATCTAAGGATTTTGTGCAAGAAGGTTATGTGTGCTGATGAGTGCCATGGGGTCTAATGGCTTAGTTTTGATCATTGAGGGCTCATTCTATTCCTTTATCATCAACCTTCTTATTTATGTTGCCCTTAACTCTTGATGGTTCATCCATGAGGCCATGGCCATTAGTTGTAGGTCCATTATCCTAGCATTGGGGTCCCACACATTCATGTCTATGAGGGCCATGTTATGCAGATAGAATTCTTCCATATTTGCCTTATCGTCTAATGTTATTTGGTCATAGAGGTCCATAAAATGCTTGTAATCCTAGAAAGGCATTATGCCTCTTTGTGCCAAAGTCTTGATCTAAAACTGCATTCATTGGTCCTTGAGATATAGAACATAGGATTTTGTTGGTGTCCTACATTGCAATGCCTCCATGGACCAACTAGCCATGCATGCCAGTTGGGTCTCTTTCTCAGTTGGGTCTCTTTCTCTTGCAGTTGTCTTCTTAGCAATTCAAATTCAGTTTCTAGGTGACTTCTTGTGATTGCTTCTCTATTTTTGACAACACTTAACTCTTTGCTCATTTCTTTAAGTTTGTTCTCCATATGGCCAATATCTTCACCTCCTTTAGATTTGGCTATTTGCATCCATTTGTGGGTCCTTATTCTTTGTTATGATTGGAAACTACAGGAAAAATTCATGTGGGTCATAGTATTCATGGTTCATAATATGTTCATTATATTCCTCTCTTCGAGAGGTGTAGGATTGATATAAAGATCATCCGATCCCGATACGTATTCATGGAGATAGTATTCATGGAGATATGAATTTATTTTCATTATGGAATTATTATCAAGCCGACCTACAACTCATGTAGGCTCAGAAGCCCAACAGTCGCTTCTATTCAAACACCAATGTTGTGTATAAATATAGGAGGGCTTTTCTTCATTTTGACTCATTCATCTCATCACATCTCTCTCTCTCTCTACTGCGTAGAAAAGAGTCTCTTCTCTACTGCGCAGAAAAGGCTCTCTCCCTCACACATGTGAAGAAGGAAGCTGTTGAAATTGAAGCTGCAACTGCAGAAGTAAAGTTTGACCTATGTGGACTAGAATATATCCTCATCTTAACTACATTGTAGGTTCATTTGAACCTCCGCTGAAAGAAGCAACTTTTGGTCATGGAATCAAGTCAATCCGATAGATGGTTTGCAAGATATCAATTGCCCTAGTTTGAAGGAAGCTGCTGAAACTGAAGCTGCAACTGCAGAAGTGAAAATTGACCTATGTGGACTAGAAGATCTCCTCATCTAAACTTTGTTGTAGGTTCATCTGAACCTCCTCTGAAAGCTGCAACTTTTTGTGGTGGAATCAAGCCAATCCGATGGTCGATTTGTGAGATATCGTTTGCCCAAGTTTGATGATGAAGTCGCTAATGCTGATGCTACTGATCTAGGGTTTGCTACTGCTGATATAAATCAGATTTATTGTACTATTTCTCTCTGCTGAATTATTGAAGTTAAAAGAAGATTTGATAAAAGTGTTTCCCCACACATTGTGGGTTTGTCCCTGGCTAGTCACCACATCTTGTGTCTCTTGTATTGGCTTGTTTTCTGTCGATCGTTTAATGTTCTATCTACACTTTACTTTATCTACATGTGATTTCTAATATATGGAATATAATAAGAAAAAGAAGTAAACTGTTATAAGCATAGAAAATACCATAACTTAACATGGTATCAAATATGAGGTGAAGAAAAAGGCCGATCAAGAGCAAGAGAAATCACTGAAGAGAAGATTGGCAAGGCTATCCTAAAAGAACTATGGGGTCCTCAACACTCTTTCCTGCCAAACACAAGCTTCGTGAGAAAGCTGACTATCACAGATGGAAGATGTCTAACGATATAACTCTATAAGATCAAGGAGTGTTGGACCTTGTAAGAGGCAATATTATTGAGCCTCCATCAAATGCATCTGCTGCTGCCTGGAACAAAAGGAAAAACGGAGAAGTCAAAACAAAGAAGATCATCTAGGACTCTATCGACAAGCACTTGGTGGCCTACATCTCGTATCTAAGCACCTCCAAGGAAATATAAGATAGACTAGTGAGTTTATTTAAAGTTAATGATGCAAACCAAGTTTTATTTCTTAGAAATAAGCTGAGGGAAATCAACAAGGGTAAATATGAGAGTATGCAAGCATACTTCTTAAGAATCACCAAGATCAAGAATGATCTCCTATCTATTGGCAAGACTATTACTGACAGAAAAATGGCACTCACGACTCTTGGAGGATTACCATCCAAATGGTACGTGTTTAGGACTACTCTTCTGAACAATCATGTAATTCCTGGTTTCAAGGAATTAATGGCTAGATGCATTCAAGAAGAAACAAGGGTAGAGGAGCAAGAAATTACCTTGCCTAAAGGAAGGCTGGACCTAAGGGTTGAAGAAAAGGATGATGTTACATTTGTCATAGAGCAAGTCACTATGCAAGGGAGTTCCTGATAGTAAGGACTCTCACCATGATGATGATCAAAATCCCTCTCATGGTAATTGAAGGAATGACAAATTCAATAGCAAAGGTAAAAGGAATGCTAGAAATGAAGGAAGAGGACAACCATTCAAGAAGACTAGAAATTCTAGGATGTATTAAATGCTCCTGACCTCAAAAAGAACCTGGTGTCCATCTCGGAAATGGAAGACAAAGATTACGAGGTAACCTTCAACGATGACAAGGTATGTATATGAAGAAATAATGTTAAAGATGCCTTTACTCTTGGGTTTTGTGTTCATTCATTATACCAAGTCAATGGAAATCTGCTGTGTGTCATGTCTTATGACACATCTCTTTAGTCTGAACTTTGGCATTAGAGGTTTTCCCCCCTTTATTATAAATCTCTACTCTGTGTAATACAAATGGTGACAAGGATGCCCAAATTTTGAGTAGAGAAAGAAGGTATATGTCCAGGATGTGCTGAAGGAAAGCTCAAAAGGGGACCATTCCCCTCAAGTCAAAGCAAGACCTCCGATATATTACAACTAGTTCACCCAGACATATCTCGTATGATTCCTGTGAAATCCTTGGGAGGATATTCATATATCTTACTTTTACAGATGAATATTCTCGAATGATCTGGATATACTTATTGAAAAGGAAGGATGAAGTGTTCTCTTGGTTTCGACACTTCAAAGGCATGATCGAGAATCAAACCGAAAAGAAGATCAAGATCTTAAGAACTGATAATGGGACTGAGTATGAATCTAATGAGTTCCATGATTTTTTTAAAGAGGCTGGCATAAAGAAGGAGACTACTACACCATATACTCCTGAATAGAATAGTGTGGTGGAAAAAAAGAATCGTACAATTGTGGAAGTTGTCCGGGCCATGCTACATGATCAAAGACTTCCGAAGCTTCTATGGGCTGAAACTACAAACGCTGCCGTATATGTACAAAATTGATGACCTCATCAAGCATTGGGTTCCAGGACTCTTGAAGAAAAGTTCACTGGTAAGAAACATGATGTTTCTCATTTTAGAATTTTTGGAAGTCATGTATATTTTCATGTGCTGACAGAGAAAAGAAATAAATTTGGTGCATCTGGAAAGAAAGGAATTTCATGGGCTATGGTGAAAATACTAAAGGCTATAGAATCTATGTAGCCAGTCAATGGGAAGTCGTGAATAGTCATGATTTCACCTTTGATGAAGATATGGCTGTCAGCAAGGTGGACAATCTTTTGACTTTGAGGAGCTCTCAAGGAGTCGACACCAGGGAACTGAAAGAAAAGGATGTTGAACAAATGCCTGATATAGAAGAACCCATGGATCTGATTGATCCTCCTACACATGAGCCTTCCTCTTCTAGGAAGAGGCCTTCATGGCTTAGGGGGATACTTGATGATGCTGAAGGACATGCTGCACCCCAAGGAGCCTTTCATGAAAGTAAGAAACCTAATAGGTATTAGGCATACCTGACCATCATGAGCACGATCATGCAAAATGAGCCTTCATCATTCTCAGATGCCGTCAAGCATAAAGTATGAAAGGATGCTATGAATGAATAATATGAGTCTATTGTGAAGAATGATGTCTAGCAAGTAGTTCCCAAACCCCAAGACAAGATAGTTGTTACTTCCAAATGGCTTTACAAGATAAAGCATGTAGTAGATGGAAGTACGGAACAGTATAAGGCTTGTTTTGTCGCTCATGGTTTCTCACAGAAGGAAGGTATAGACAATGATGAGATATTTTCACTTGTTGCTAGATATACGACCATCAGCTCAATCATAGCCCTTTCCACTTCACAAGGATTGAACCTACATCAGATGGATGTCAAGACCACATTCTTGCACGACTCGATCACAAAATAGGTCTAGATGAAGCAACCCGAAGGATTTGAGATTTATGATTCAAAATATCATGTATGCATGTTGAATAAGGCTCTCTATGGGTTGAAGCAAGCACCTCGAGCATGGTATGAGAGGATCGATAACTACGTGATGAAACTGGGATTCACTAGGAGCGAAGTCAATCCTAACCTTCACTTTAAGGTGGAAGATGATAAACCTCTCATACTGGTGTTGTATGTGGATGACCTCTTTCTAACAGGTGCAGACCCTCTCATTCTCAAATGTAAGAGGGAGTTGGCTTCTGAATTTTAAATGAAGGACCTAGGACTGATGCACTATTTCCTAGGACTTGAAGTGCGGTAGAAGCCAAGGGAAATTTTCCTATCTCAAGGAAAATATGTGGTGAAGATTCTGAAAATATTTGGTATGGTGGACTGCAATTTCGTGACTACCTCAAGGATCTTAGCTTTTAGAAGTTATATGGTAGTGATGACGGACTAGGTTTGGGAAATGCCTCTGAGTTTCATAAATGCATTCGCATTGATGTTCTTGGTGAACCTCCGTCTGAACATATGTTTTGCAGTTAGCATTGTGAGCTCATATTTGGTTGGGCCTCACTGGATTGATGCCAAGAATATTCTGAAATATCTTCATGGCATAATTACTAATGGGTGAGGATACACTGCCAGAGATGTGAGACTACTTGGATATACTGATGCTAATTGGGCAGGCAGCGTGGTGGACTGTAAGAGCATTTTCGGGTGATGTTTGACCTTGGGATCTGATTCAATATCCTGGATGAGCAGGAAGTAGAAGCCGGTGGCTTTGAGCATCGTCAAAGAAGAATATATTGCTGCTAGCATGGCCTCCTGTGAGGCAGTCTGGTTGTGAAAGCTCTCCAGTGAGCTGTTTGGATTTACATTGGATACCACTGTGATTCTCTATAACAACCAGAGGTGGGATTCAATTACTGAGGAATCCTGTATTCGTCAATTGCTCCAGTAGATAGACATCATCTGGGATATGGTAAGTCGATGAGCAAGGAGGTTCCATCGCATTAAGATGATGTATTGGTCGATACACCTTGTCAAAGCCCCGAGGAAAGATCTAATCTGTGATTTTCCCAAATGACTTGGAGTCATCAAGAAACCCTTATACAAGGGTCCTGCATGCTGCATACATTGAGATCTGGGAGCTCTGAGGGCTTATGGTTCTTACTGGAGCAACATACGACCATAGGGTTACTCACCCTCCCCTGGTGGTGCACACTGGAACAAGATGATTCGCTCTCTTGTGGGACAAGATGATTCGCTCTCTTGTGGAGCAAGATGATTCGCTCTCCTGTGTACTGCAATGATTAGTTCTCCTATGAAGCTTGGATTGATGTGTTCTCCATGGCGATTGTAGCAGGATTGATGTTTTCACTTGTGAGGCCTGGATTGATGTGTTCTTCATGGAGATTGTAGCAGGATTGATGTGTTCTCCTGTGAGGCCTGGATTGATGTGTTCTCCATGGCGACTGTAGTAGGATTGATGTGTTCTCATGTGAGGCCTAGATTGATGTGTTCTCCATGGCGGCCTGGATTGATGTGTTATCCATGGTGATTGTAGTAGGATTGATGTGTTCACTTGTGAGGACAATATTGATTAGTTCTACTATCGAGGCATCCTACCCATGCAATCTGAGACTCATGGGAAGTACCTCTCATTTGATCAATGAGTAGGGAAATGAAGTTAGGGGCCATAGTAGTACCGATGGATGCATCATTGTATCTACTGTACTCCCTACGCTAGGATAACCTCCATTGATCTGGGATCAATGATACTGGTCCGGGACTAGTGCTACATACTCTAAGACTAACTTCGTGTCAGTGCAGTACTGGTATAGGACTAGTGAGAGTGGTACATACTATGACGCTGACTTTGGGTCGGTTGAGACTGGTCTGCGACCAGTTGTACACTCTCTGAGACTGCGATACTGGTCTAGGATCAGTGGTAGGAGTGGGACTTACTATGAAGCTAACTTCGGGTCGGTTGAGACTGGTCTGGGACCAGTGGAGTTGTACTGACTATGATGCTGACTTTGGGTTGGCTGAGATTGGTTTGGGACAAGTGGTATATACTCTGAGACTAACTTTGAGTTAGTATGATACATCCTCGATCATTTCTTCTTCTTCATAATTCAGAGAAAAGTAAAGCAGAACAGAACAAAGTAGAGCAGCACATAACAAAGTAGAGCCGTATAGATCAGTACAGGGTAGAACAAGATAAAGCACAATAGGCATAATAGAGTAGAGCAGGGCAAGGGTTAGGCTATACAGAGCAGTGCTTTTGATGGATGAATAGTAACGACCGATAAACAGATTGCAGATGAAGTTCTCCCTAGTTGAGAGGGGGTGTTAAAATTTGCAACTAGGGAAAAACTTCATGTGGGTCATCTTATTCATGGCTGATAATATTCTCATTAGATTCCTCTTGTCAAGAGGTGTAGGATTGATATATAGATCTTCCGATTCTGATAAGTATTCATGGAGATATGAATTTATTTTGATTATGGAATTGTTATCAAGCTGACCTACAACTCATGTAGGCTTAGAAGCCCAATATTTGCATCTATTCAAACACCAACATTGTGTATAAATATAGGAGGACTTTTCTTCATTTGGACTCACTCATCTCATCACATCTCTCTCTCTCTACTGTGCAGAGAAAGCTCTCTCCCTCACACATGTGAAGAAGGAAGTTGTTGAAGCTGAAGCTGCAACTACAAAAGTAATGTTTGACATACGTAGACTAGAAGATCTCTTCATATGAATTGTATTGTAGGTTCATATGAACCTCCTCTGAAAGCCGCAACTTTTGGTGGTGGAATCAAGTCAATCCGATGGGCGGTTTGCAAGATATTGACTGTCCTAGTTTGAAGGAAGCTGCTGAAACTGAAGCTGCAACTGCAGAAGTGAAGTTTGACCTACGTGGCCTAGAATATCTCTTCATCTAAACTGAACTGTAGGTTTATCTGAACCTCCTCTGAAAGCTGCATCTTTTGGTGGTTAGATCAAGCCGATCTGATGGTCGGTTTTTAAGATATCGTCTGTCGTAGTTTGATGATGAAGGCGCTAATGCTGATGTTGTTGATCTAGGGTTTGCTACTGCTGATATAAATCAGATTTATTGTACTATTTATCTTTGCTGAATTATTGAAGATAAAATAAGATTTGATCAAAGGTTTTCCCCACACATTGTGGGGTTTGTCCCTTGCTAGCCGCCACATCTTGTCTCTCTTGTCTTGGCTTGTTTTCTGTCGATTGTTTAATGTTCTATCTACACTTTACCTTATGTACATGGGATTGCTAATCTGTGGAATATAATAAGAAAACGAAGTAAACTATTATAAGCATAGAACATACCATAACTTAACATTCTTTCTTTCTCCAATTGAAAGAATAGTGGAATTGCAAATTTTTGTGGAATTATTCTTCCCCCGTCAAGAAGATTGTAGTAAGAGCCAAGAGTAAGTTGGGGGTCAGGTTCTTGTGCCTCTACTACTTCCTCCTTTCCTCGTGGCTATCCTTCTGCCCTATTTTCAAGTTTCTGGGTCTCCTGCTGTTTTGATAGCGTGTCCTATAGAATAGTTTGTGCCTCCTGTAGAACTGTTTTTGAGTCCTATAGTTCTACTTTCTCTTTCCATGTGGGAGAGCTAGGAGTCCCCCTTTCATAAGTGATAGGCCCCTTGGAATGGGATTCCTTTCCTTGGGAAGAGGGTGAATCTTCAATAATAATTTTCACTTTAGAATAAGGTCGGGGTTTACCTGTTTTGATTCTTGTGCTCTTCCTAGCCCTGAAGTACATTGAGGTTTGCCTCTTCCTCTTTTGTTTTGGTTTAATGGGTGTGCTGAGGGTAGTGAGAGAAGTTGTTGTCTCTTTTTCTAGGCTCTGAAGGGACACTTCTATATTTTCTGCCCCTTTTACTCCCCCTTATGTCTTTTTGTTGTCTCTCTTTGCTATGTTTCTCGCTGCTTTGTCTCCTCATCTTTCTCCTCCTCTCTTATGGTTTCCTCCTTCTTCCCTTCCTATCCCTCTAAATCACCAATTTATTCTCCTTCTCCCTCTTGCTGCTCTTCGTCCTCACTACCAGTAGGGCTAATATCATAGGTCAAGGCCTTTATGTCACCTTCAACAATCATGTTTCCGAAAATTTCCCATGCTATGGGGATTATAAATGTATGGAGAGCTTCATCCACTTAAATTTTGATTAACCCATGGTGAGCTAGTTGGTATGGATTTCTTGCTTTTACTTTAGTACTAGAGTCAATGAGGGACTGCAGGAGGAAGTAAGGGATGCTGAGCTTCTGAGGGGTTGGAGTGTACATTACATACCTTAATTCATGCATGATTGTAAAGTGGTAACCATAGACAATGCTATACCTCCCCTCACAGGAAATATGCTTCATTATTTTATAGCTAGCCTCATCCAATGGGTATGGTATGTTAGCCCTTCTTATGCCATTCTTATCTTGTACAGGGGTTTCATTGTTTTGAAAGAAGTTTTTCTTGGTAGGCTGGGCAGCTGGTTTTTCATCCTTACTCCAAGGCAACCAAAGAGGAAGGGTAGTGACCCTACTGATAAATTCAGGGGTTATATCCATGAAAAGGCCTTTAAAAGTGACAGTGGCATGTGTTCTGGAGTGAGGGACCAAAGAGTGGGAAAATTCCTGAGCAATTTCCTCATCAAACCCTCATAATTTCTCAAAAAAGTTCATCCAATTGGCTCTTGTGAATATGTCCACTACTTTGGGGTGTGCATGGAGCCTGGAGGAGTTGGTAGGCTCCTTCCTCATAAAACCTCCTGTCATTTTGTTTTTCTTCCTTGGGAAACCAACTATGGAAATGGAGAGAACAATTTTTTTTGAAGAAAAACAGAGAGACAAAGACTGTGTATTTTTAAGAAATAAGCTGCAATTCTTTTTATGACTTTCCTCCATCCAAAAGTTCTATCTTCTTCCTAAAAATTAAACCATTGCTTACATATTTTGATATTCAATGGAGGTATGACAAGAACCTACCTCTTCAGCTGGAAAATTGTGCTAAACACTGTGTTTTCCCTCTCCAAAATAGCTTACTGGCCCTCCTGTAGAACACTGCTACCCCTCCTGTAGGATTCTTGTAGGTTCTCCTATAGAACTTGTAAGTGATCCTATAGGATGCCGAGAGTAGGGGTATGGGAGAGATCAGTGGAGAATGATGGGTATAAGGCTTGTGGGGGCACGCGAAGGTAGCAGGAGTGGAGTTTCAAGGAGAGAATGAAGGAGAAAAGTGGTGAGAGTGCTTCTGTGAGGAGTACTTATGGATTTTTATGGATATTTGTAGTCATAGAGGGTGAGTTGGCCAAGTGTATGTTGGCCCCATTCGGACCGTTGGTCCCCACCTACCTTGTTAACATTTCCCTTTCCTTGTAATCATCCCTCATGATTGCATTGGAGTTCCCACCACCTATACTACATGTCCTTGACATCTCTCTTGACTTTGACTAAGCGCACGTGTGGTGACATCTTCGGATGAGTGAAGTCAATCGGATGAAGGTGGCCAAGTTAACTGGCCACCTCAACCTCAACCAGACTCAACCATCTTGTTGCTATTGCATGCCCTCTAATTATACACATGCAAACAGACAAATGAGTTAGTTACGTACCTAAGATCCGAATGCGTTTGCTGTGAGTTGCCATGGCTTTTCCCTCTATTGCATGCCTTTATTTCCTTTGATGCATGCTTTTCTGGTTTTTGATGTGTGGTTGTGATTTGTGTAGGTTCCTTTCTGGCTAGATTTGATCTTTAGGTCTTTGCTTCAATCTTCATATTTGCTAATGGGATCAACTGCTACAAGAATTCCTACAAGAGCTCCTGTAGCTTCTTCTCCCTTTGAAATTTTAGCTTTTTCTATGCTTGAAGCTATGAGGATGAAGCTTCCCTATTCCTTAAACTGCATTTAAAATCCATTTCTAGTTCTGTGTAATTTCTATAGGAGCCTCCTGTAGAAAACATAGGGCCTCCTATAGAAAACACAGTTTTCAAAAAAGAGGCATAGCGAGGTGGAAAGAATGCCAAGAATGATGGAGAAAGGTGAAGGAAGTTAGGACAGGTGCTGGTATTGGTCTCAGAGCTCCATTGGCACCTTCTGCTGCTTCCTATAGTCCTCCTGCAAACCTGCAATACAACTAGAAATTCATTTTTATTTTATTTTTTCCCTTTTTTTTTTAAAACAACCAGGGCACCTCAAGGAGGTTTTCACCCTAGTTGTTCGCCCTAGGCACCTCCAAGGGAGGTTTTCACCCAAGGATCTTATTTTCTTTCTTCTCTTTTTTTTTTTACCTACTAGGCCGCCTCAGAAGAGGTTTTCAACCCAATGATGGGACTGTTACACAGTAAAATGTCACTGCCATCATGTCAGTCTCCCTACTGTGCTATAAACCACATTCACCTATACTCATGCTCCTCAAAATGGCTAAAAAACCCTCTTGGCCTAAGTTAGATGAATCATCGCGTCTGTTAATTAAATAACCGCGCTGACGGGCGGAGGCTAATGTATCTGATGCGCTGCCAGCGCGGAAGCACACGTCTTTTTCGCGCTGGTCTCATTTTACGAACAACGCACCCTCTGTTTGTCCTTTTCGCGCTGACCGGACCTCCTCTATAGTTGATCTGCGATGTCAGCGCGGCAGACCAGTGTCTCACCCGCACTGATCCTGTTTGGGCGAATTTGTTCTAACAACCAGCCTTCCAGATCCCTCCAGACTTGGTTGTTAGCATTGTTGAGGTCGCCATCCTTTCTCTGGCATGTCTG
>APFE031618626.1:0-12096 GCA_000404065.3 Pinus taeda | reverse complement strand
GCCAAAGAGAAAGAAACTATTGATCTTGATAGCTTGACCCATACTATCAAGAATCTATCGAATGAGTTGGCAGAACTGAAACAAAGGTCAAGCGAAACCACTGTAAGTATCAAGCCTCCTAAGTTCAACATGTTTAGAAGGACTGTAAATTTTGGCAGTAGAAACAACCAACCGGCTAAGTTTGCGCGAAGCTCCTGCATTTTATTGAATATTGAAAGCATGGGCATAGACTAATATTGTTCATATCATCAAGAATATCATTCCGAGAAAAAATGCCCACAATGAAATCATGCCATGAGCATTGTTTCTACACATCTTGTTGATGTGGTAATGGATGAGGAGAAGATCGATCCTGTAGAACAAAAGCCACAAGTTTCTACAACTAAAGAGACTTTGAGTGTGGGGCACGTGGTAAACATGTTCAATTGCATACTCATAGTCCAAAATAGTATGGACGACAAACAACCTCCCAGTGATGTTCTGACCGAGAAGAAGGCCAACTGGTATAATCTGAGAAGCCAAGGGTTGGCCACTGGACCAAAGTTGACGAAGAAAAAACTCAAAGAAAACATATTGAGAAAGATTAGTCCACCCGTCATCTCAACACATAACACTCAGAATAAGTATAGTAATGCAACTACAACAAAAAGTGCTTCCGTAAGCAATAAGAGTAAGACCAACATTGCGGAATTCATAAACCAAGTCATGCCCCTAGACACTTGGGCAATCCTTCCCAGCGTAGATTATAACATAGTTGACGACATGAAGAAGGTCCATGTGAACATCTCAATGTTAGAAATAACAAATATCACGAGCCAATAGGAGATCCTCTTACGCGCACTTGTGTAATCCACCATAGGTAATGATGCTTCTTTTAACAAGGGATTTGGTACGTCCTCTGGTTCCCTTGAATCTGTACTTAATGCTTTAACAATGGACGCAAATACATTATGCCCTCCTTTTCTGTTAACTTTTGAAATATTCAATTTCAATGTACACAATTTCTTGGTTGATTCCATTGCATCAATGAACGTAATGTCATTATCTGTCACCAATAAAATCAATGCAAAATGGAACAAAACAGATGCACAAATAATTCAGTTGGACAAAACTATTGTCCATGTAGTTAATGAACTCATAGATGTGATTATTTTGTTATCATCAGATAAGCGAGTCCACCAATGTATCAACGTAGTGATTTTGGACATTCCAGAAGTATATGGAGTGTTATTAAGGAGAGATTGGTCCAACAAGCTACAAGGGTATTTTGCTATAGACTGGACACATTTATGGCTTTTGTATAAGGGAATAAATAATCAGATCCAGGTGAATTTAAAGAGATACATGAAACATATTGTCACTCCCTTGAATGGATAGAATTAACATGTGGATTTCACAGAAATCATATTCAGAAATTACTTCTTGGAAGCCCAACTGGGGTATTATCTTGTGTAGCCATCCCTAGTCCCATAAGATACACAGTTGGAGCTCCTTCCTAGTCCAATTGGTGAAAATGATATTTCTATAGTTAGTTGTAGTATTAATAGTACTAGTGTAGTTACCATCCCTTGTATATATGATATGTGGACTTTGTACTTTGATGGTTCCAAAACACGAGGGCTTTGACGTTGGTTGCGTTTTAATAGACCTGCTACAAAGAAGACATCTCATCTCTAGCCACTTGGAATTTGAGTGCATGAACGAAACTGCAAAATACGAGGCACTTATCTTGGGTTTGAAAAGAGTCATTGACCTCAACATTGCCATCCTAAAAGCAGAAGGTGACTCAGAAATTGTGGTATGATAGGTACGCGATACTATACATTGTGTGTCACCTCATCTTAAAAGTTATCAACAAGAGGTATGGAGTTTGATTTCGTAATTCCGAGCTTTTAATATTATTGTTGTTCCTAGATTGTTGTTATTAGGTTGTCACCATTAAGGGATGTTTTTTATATTGAAATTATTTATAAGCCATCCATCCCTGATAATATCACTAATTTATGTGTTTTAAATTATGTCCAACAGATACTACAATTCATGGCGAATGTTGATGTTTTCAAGGACGCAACAATTGATGAAGACGAGTACGAAAGGACCTTACAGGATGCAGCTAGCTCAAGAAAAGGCAATGTTATGCTAAAAGGTGTGGTATTATTTGAAAAGTTGTATGACCTGCAAAACTGCTTCCGGGGACCTGTTAATGCTAAATCCCATAGTTCCACGATGTTGCACGAGCAGATCAATTTGGGAACATAAAAGGATCTGAAGTTTATCAATCTTGGTACTTTTTTAATACCACAACAGCCACAATCCTTTACCCGCTTGTTCAGGCGATACTAATATGTATTCGTGTGGACGTACGATGAGCTAAAAACTTATGACACACGAATTATCTAGCACGTGATTTCGATAAAATAGGGGGCCAAGCCAATTCAACAAAAGCTACTGAAGGTACATCTGATGATTGAACCTCTCATTCAAAAGCGGTTAAGGAAATTGTTGGATTCTCGAATCATATGTAAAGTGTGACACTCCACCCAGGTATCAAATTTGGTCTTCGTAAGAAAGAAATTCGGGGAAATCCACTTGTGTGTTGATTTCTGAAATCTTAACCGCACCTTAGACAAAGATAATTACCCTGTGTCATCTATGGAGAAAATATTGTAAACAGTATCGGGGTCAGAAATTTTTTCTCTCTTAGATGGATATTCAGGATACAACCAGGTTCTAGTCTTAGAGCCTGACAAACTTAAAGCAACCTTTCGCACGAAGTGGGGCACGTTCACATTCCACCGAATGTCATTTGGGTTTATTAACATTGGTGCTACATTTCAACATGCCATGGACATTGAATTCTGTGGATTGATTAGATGGAGTGTAGTGGTCTATCTTGATGATGTTATAGTGTTTTCCAAATGGAGATCAGATCACATATGCCACTTGAAGAAATTTTTTTGGCAATGTTGCAAGTACAACATATATCTTAATCCCAAGAAGAGTATCTTTGTAGTTTCTGAGGGTAACCTCTTGGGCCACATAATTTCTAAGAGTGGGATTAAAGTGGACCCAGAGAGGGTCAAAGAAATCACACATATTCCATTTAAAGTGAATAAAAAATTTATGCAGTCCTTTCTGGGGGAAATTAATTTCCTCCGCAAGTTCATTTTTTACTACGCTTAGATTGTTAAACCAATACAGGAGATGATAAAGAAGGATGCAATATACATATGGGACAAAAGGGAAAAGGAATCATTTTCCCATATCAAACAAGCTATCGCAGAAGCACCTACATTATATAGCCCACACTTCAGCAGATATTTTTTTCTCTACACCTTTGCTTCTAACACTTCTCTTGTCATTGTGCTCACACAAAAGGATGACCAACATAATGAGCGGCAGTCTTCAAGGACCTAAACTCAACTATCCCATCATTTACAAGTAGGCTTACACATTATATAATGCGGTGAAGCATTTTCGGCCCTAATTCCAAAAAAAACACTATATTATCTTTGTTCCCCACCCAGTAGTCAGATCATTTTTTGTCCAACAAGAGTTGGGTGAGAGGAGAGCAAACTGGATGATTGGTCTATAGGAATATAACTTAGAATTCAAACCAGTTCACATAATCAAGGGTCACGGTCTATGTCAACTAGCAGCAGAAGCAGTGGACACAAAGGAAGAAGAAGATCTCTCAAGTTGGGAGTAATAAATTGAAATGAACAATGTCGAGCGAGCTTCCCCCAATATTGTCATGAAATCTTGGTACACGGATTTGCACCAATACCTTGAACATGGCATAGTGCCCTCCCCTCTATCCACACAGAAAGAGAGGGCACTTAGACTCAAAGCATTATCTTACCAGCTGGTGCATAGGGTGCTTTTCAAAAAGCACCATAATCGAGTACAGCTCAAGTATTTGGAAGCACATGATTCAGAGAAAGTACTACGTCATCTCCATGATGGACCAGTTGGGGGACATTTTGCGGGTAACACAACGACACATAAAGTCATGCGGGCCGACTTTTACTGGCCTACATTATTCAGAGATGCTCATGCTTACACTCACAAGTGTCCAGTCTGTCAGAAGTGTGTCGGAAGAAACAAGAAGTCAGCGGCCCCATTACAGCCTATTGCAGTGGAAGAACCTTTTCAACAATGGGGCTTGGATATCATTGGAGAAATATTTCCACATTCATCGAAGCAGTAATGCCATATTCTCACTACTACAAATTATTTCACGTGGTGGGAAAAAGCAGTTCCGCTCGAATAGGTGAATGATCAGGAATTCATAAATTTCCTTCCGCAAAACATCATTTCCAGGTTTAACATTCCTACTTCACTTATTTTCGACAATGAAACATACTTTTCATTGCTCATACTTTACAATTTTGCATTGGAAAATGGTATTATATTGAAACATTCAACTAATTATTATCCACAGAGGAATGGTCTTGTTGAATCCACAAATAAGAACCTAATTTGCATCATTAAAAAAGACCATATTCTCTTAGCAGCGAAAATGGTACTTTTCTTTGGTAAATTCTTTATGGGTTCACTGAGTCACACCATAGCTTTGAACACCTCCCCTTACTTCCTAGTATATGGAAAAGAAGTCATCCTCCCGCCCAACATATACTTGCATGTGCTGCAAATATCTTAAGAATCCCAAGGCAAGCCATGCTTATTAGTGCAGCGTAGGATGGACGCATCTTCACAGATTCCAGGAAAAAAGGTTGAAAGAAAAAGAAAATTTTCACTTCATAAGAATCATATCAAGAGGTGGTTCAACAAGATGTCTGCAGGGAAGAACAACGTCATTATGGGTGACTTAGTCTTGAAGTGGGACAAAGCCCACGAGGATAAAGGAAGACACACTAAGTTTGAATCCCTGTGGATTGGACCATTCATTATCCACAAAAAGCTTGGCCAGCACACTTATCATCTTCAATCACTTAATGATGCAAGAGCATCCGACACCCTTAGACAAAGGGAGGAATCCAAAGCAAGCGAATGTGGACCAGGGGAGAAAAACAGAGGAAAGTCAGTTTTAAAGCAAAAAAACAGATTTAAAGGATGGGTGGATAAGTCTCGAAGACTTATAATGTAATCTGCCATGTGTTATGAGCATGCATGTACCGAGAGCTTTAGTGCTTTTGTAAGAGGAAAGCATGGAGAATCTGATCGAATCCTTGAAGTGATCCGATCCAACACTTCTTACATATATATATGTGTGTGTGTGTGTGTGTGTTGAACCTGCGTGTTCAAGGTAGAAAAGAGAGGAGAGAGATAGAGTAAGCAATATAAAGCAGACAATATGTAGTCGATAGGGAATCTATTCCTAAGGCTGAAATGCCTTAGAGTTGTAACCATGCTATGTTTATTATAATATAGGTGTGTTTCAATGTTGATTTTGCATTGTCTGTGTTACATATATATGTGTGTGTTAATGGCTTGAAATCCAGCTCTTATATGTGTGTGCCGAGGGTTTCAAATCCCAAAATTGTATGCATGTTGATCGACCATCAGGCATGATGGCGATCCAAAGATATCAATGGATTTTGTGCATGCTTGACAGGTCTGGCAGAAACCTGTGTTTAACGCAAAAACCCTTCAAATAGCGGAAGACTAGTTAAAAGAGGAAGCGGCGAGAATACTCAAGAGCTGTTGGATCTCTTAAGATCAACGGTCCTGATCCATATCGCATTGGTGGCAGAACCATTATTGCATCGAAGAATCGGCCGAGATCTTGTGAGTTATTGAAACCGACCAACGAGAAATAGCGATGTGATGTTGTGATTACACCACAACCATCGGATAGCGAATCCGGACCGACGGTTCTGATCTAATCAGCGATCGGCATGGTGGAGTCTCGATGTAATCGGTGATTAGAGGTTGGAGTCATCGATAAGTGATATCATTGATCGGGCATATCAGAAATCGGGCCATCGGAAGGGTGTCGACATAAGAGCATTGCTGTGGAGTGATAACGATGCGGACCCGTCGATTTTATAAACGTGCCCTTATATATTTTCATGTCCAATATTGGATTCGGAGCATATTTTTTATGGATTTCCCGTGTGTTATGTAATATTTTTTGCGAGGGTCCCGATAGTGAAAAGGGCCGACTATTGAATGATTTGAGGGCTTAAGGCCTAAAACCCCATATGTGTGCCTCTGATGGGGAAAAGGCTCCCGATAGATATTAATAAAGACCCGATAGTGGAATGGTTGGAAGGGTCTAATGTAAGTCCATGGTTTAAAAGGCTATTAGCCTCAAGTGCACTTCCGATAGGCTTTGTGGGCCATAACCCACAGGTCTCAAGATCGATTATTTAAGGGAAAGGGATTCTGGATTAACCCCCAAAATATCAACCCCGTCATTTGGTATCAGAGCAAAAGAATCTCAACCCCATCATTTGGTATCAGAGCAGGGAAATTTTCCTGCGAGGAGAAGGATTTCAAAGAGAAAGAAGAAGAAGCAGGAGGTATAGTTGTTTAAGCTGGAGAGTTTGTGGTCTTACTGTCGTGCAGATAGCGACAGCCGAAGGTGAGATGACTTGCAGCAAACCTAGAGCAAGAAGTGCTCATATGGTTCCAGAGGAAAGAACCTGAAGGATGCCAAAAGACTGAGTGAGGAGAGCTTGGTGAGGTATCATGTAGTAGAAGGAGACTGTTACTGCAGAGGTTTGGTTGCAGCTCACAGAAGACCATGAAGGCAGTTCCATTGAAAGATTGAAACAGTGGGTAGAATTGCTAAGGACAAGGAGAAGCATATGACCAGGAGGTCATAAACTTTTGTGCCTCGAAAGTCTGATGCAGGAGCATCCAATACCCTTATACAAAGGGAGGAATCCAAAGCAAGCGAACATGGACCAGGGGAGCAAGTCTGTTTTAAAGCAGAAAAAAAGATTTAAATGATGGGTGGATAAGTCTTGAAGACTTATAATGTAATCTGCCATGTGTTATGAGCATGCATGTATCGAGAGCTTCAGTGCTTTTGTAAGAGGAAAGCATGGAAAATCTAATCAGATCCTTGAAGTGATCCGATCCAACACTTCTTATATATATATGTGTGTGTGTGTGTGTGTGTGTGTGTGTTGAATCTATGTGTTCAAGGTAGAAAAGAGAGGAGAGAGATAGAGTGAGCAATATAGAGCAGACAAGATGTAGTCGAGAGGGAGTCTATTCCTAAAGTTGAAATGCCTTAAAGTTGTGTTGAAGCCTTGAAAATCGCTGCAACAACATGGGGGATGACCACCCGGTCTGGACCTTAAAGCATCTCCTTTTCTGTTTGGAATGGTGGTTCCGACTAGTTCAACTAGGTCCAGTTACCTTCTCTTAATCTCCAATGGCTTTAAAATATGACTTTCATTCACCAATGGAGAAGAGACATCAGATCAACCCTCTTCCTGATCAGGCAAGAAAGTGATCCTTACGCTAATTTGGGGCTTAGCCAATCCACTACTAAAGTTTTCCTCTTTAGGAAGAGGACTTAAAAGGATATAGAAATTAATCTAAATGCAAACTTATTCTAAGATGCAAGCAAAAGGAACTATCTTAATCCTATCTCAATTAGGCAAATATAGATCTAACCCAACCAAGAGCAAGATATTTAAAGTATTGGGATTTAAATATGTTTGGCTTATAATGAATATCAAGCTAATGAAGTAGTTCAATTAACTGACATTATGAATGCCGCAAACATCCTATTAAGACCTCTTAACTGAAATAATCAATCAATAACACTCAGGAATAAGCTCTCGGAATGATTTTGATCATTTAATCAGTGACTTGAATTATTAAACAATAATATGTGGAAGAAATTCACAACATATCACTATTTATTAAACCAATATTAAAAGATAGATTTATGAATAAATAGTTACTCAGAAATCAGAATTCATCCCATAAGAGCAGAGATAAATAATAACAAAAATAGAGATAAATTACCCATACCGACAAAAGTGCACAAATATGTAATTAAATTGACACGATTTTGTCATCATAAAATGAAACCAACATTTACAACAATAGTATTCAAAATACCAATTTATTGAATCCATTTCTTCAGCTCCGGTCTCTAATAGTCCTTTACAATGCCTGAGCTTCTGCTTTCAAAACCAGACCTACAATAGTGCAAACTCTTTTCATTATACATAACTCAAAATGTAAAAGAAATACCTCAATAATCTCCAGATCTGAGATTCCACTCCTCCCATATACAACTCTAAATCCCTATTATAGAAGTGTTTTTGGAATTCCAAAATTGTAGAGGAGAGAAGCCCCTAATTACATTCCGCAATCTGCAATTTATAATATTTCCAAAGGTATTTTTGAGAGGAAAGTTTGTTGAATAAAAATCCGCTCAATCATTTTTATTTGCTTCAAAATTCCAATCTTTAATTGCTGGAGCATTCTCATTGATTGAAATTTTTTTCTCCATATCTCTTCTACCGTTTTCCTGCAAAAAGAAATCAAAATAAATTAAGATGCAATAATAAAATCAAAATGTCATTTCTGGCATTAAAACAAATCCAATCAAATGCAATTAATTGAATAATTAAAAATAAAATATATGCTTTGTATTGATGCCTAGAATAGTTTAATTTTCCAAGGATATCATTGACGAATGGATCTACATTCAGAAGAGGCTTGGACAAATGAAAATGCAGAAAATAAAACTCAAAAAATTGATTTTTTTTAAAAAAATCGGAGCTTAATTTTCTGCCTAATTTTCGACCCAATAAATGACCAAATCTATTAGTGAAACCTCTTCAAAAATTTTCTCCTTGATTTTATCTTTCCAATAAGCTGTCCTGGGTCTCACTTGGCCAAGTATATAACTCAATCTATGAGCTTCCAAAGTTGATGGGTCAAATCTGACATAATTCTGGAAATTATGTTGATAGGCTAAAAAATCAGAGTTTAAATTCAATTCTAATCTTAAATTAGATTTTAATTATCTAATAATTAATACTAATTTAATTGTTAATCGTAAATTAAACTAATTAATTAATAAACTACTTATTAATTATCTTATTCTAAATAATAATTAATTTAATTAAATAAATTACTTATATTATATATATATTAATTAATTTAATTAATTTTAAAATTAATATTAACATTAAAACTTATTTTATACTAAACTATAACTAACTAATCCACTTTACTCATACATTGAGTAATCTTTGAAACTCAAAAAAACATAATTTAATGCCTTCGTGTCGTTTGACTTTTAGCCATCACATATCAGCGTGGGGGAAGGTAGATTATGGGGTTTTAGAAAATGCATCAATTGAACACCCGCGGTGTGATCATGGAATCCGATTAAAAATCATCTTTTTCTTTTTTCTTTTTTTTTTCTTATATATAATTAATTTAAAATTTAATATTAAATATCAGTTTTTTGTTTTGATTTTATTTTAATGATGTTTAATTAAATTATGAAATTATGTTAAGTGTATTTTCTTATCTAAAGTACAGACACTTTAATAAAAATAAAAAATATAAACTACAGCCACTTTAACATTTTGAATTTTTGAGATTAGTAATTTATTTGAAAATAGAAAATTTGAATAAATGACTGAAATCCTTATGCTTTAAGATTTCGCTGTATAAGTAAAAAAAATGAAAAATGTTAGTAATAAATAACTAGGAGTTAGTATTTAAAATAAATGCATTATTGAACTAATTTAATTACAAAAATGGAATATTGTACATTTTACACAATTTTAACCCAGTGGACACAAATGATTGGACTTCAAAGGAGTGCCATTTACAAATCAGTTAACCAAATGAAGTAAAACAAGCATCAATGGAAAGCTTATAAAAAATCGATTTTAACAAAGCAATCAAAAATGAAAGTCTAAAAATGAAAAATTAACAAAAAGCATAGGATAATTAACTTCATAAAAATTCTAAAAAGCCTTTAGCCAAAAATTTTATAGAAAGGGTCCCCATTATTTGAAGTAAACGAGTCAAAAATGGGGTGATTGTGTTTTACCACAACAATGGCGACACACGGGAGAAGACCAGTTATCTCTCTTTGATATGAATGAGATTTTCCTAAAATTAGAGTAAAAATAATTAAATAAGAGAAAATTATTTTTGGAATGCTTGACTAGGTTATAGTCTGAATAAAAGCAAGAATCATCTTACTGTAATTTTCTTAAAATTCCTCATAAATTAAAATATTTCAAAACTCTATATCAGTCCTTAATTAGTTGTAGAGATAAAGCAGGGGTCACTTTACAGCTTAGCTTTTAAAATATACTCATTTGTCACAAGTAGAGCCACTGTTGCCAACAAACATCTATAGTCTCGACAAGGTTACCTTTTAATCATGAATGATTCAGAATCCCATCTATTTAAGAATTATTGACCTAGAGATAAATCCTTTTATATATGCTTATTTTCTTTGTATTTGTTTTTTATTTTTTATTTTTTTTATTCTTAGTTTTTAAAAGCCATTGTCCTGGTTTGGTAGCCAGATAGTTGGCAATGCCATTCAATGGTTATAATTGGACTGAACAAGCTAGCTCGTGATGAGACCCCTTGTCTTATAATTGTTTGCAATCATAAGCCATTACCCTGATTTGTTTAGCAGTATTGGTAATGTCAGCCTATTTTTCCTCTATGATCATGGTAAGCAGGCTCATGATGAGACTTCTTACCTTTTAAGTTTAACTATATTTCTAGATTACACTCTAGAAAAATAAGACTCTTTGGGACAGGGAAAATCAGACTCCTTAAGAGTTAAGAATGACAATTTCAGAGTTAAAGGTGCTTTGTTGTAAAGTGTCTTTACTCGGTTAAAAATAACTTTTCTTGACTGATAATAGGATTTTGAAAGATCTTAATAAAATATTGAAATCTAAAAATAATTACAATTTTGATGACAAAAAAATTTCTCAGATTTCATGATACTTTGTCAACTTCTCTTATTTTGTTTAGAGAATAATTTCGACAAAATCACATAAAAAATCATTTGTCGACGTGTTTCGAACCAACCAGTGTGGTTCATCGTCAGGACAAGTTGAAAATCCAATCTGAGCGATGCAATAAATAGGGACAGTAGGCCATTCCAACAGCTAAATTGACAGGGTAACGGTTAACCAGAGCTCTAACAGCTAGGTTTGACCAGGCCCCCAGGGGAAGGACCTAAATTTATTTAATTATTATATTTATCCATTTATTTATTATTATAAATATGTATATGATTATTACTATAAATATGATTATTAATATATTTATTTCCATTATCCTTATATAATATTAATAAAATTCATTATTTATTTAAATATTTAGAATGGTAAATATCATATATTATCAAGAACCTAATTTAATTACTATTTTATTAATATATTTATTTCTTTTAATATATATTTTCCATAAGAATCATTAATAATAATATTAATATTTACCCTTATATTGGGATGAGGAATAAAATGGTAAATATTTCTATCCCATTAACTCATATATTATATAATATTATATATAATATAATTATAAATGTGATACATAATATTAAATATCTCCGCTTATTAATGTAAATATTATTATTACAATACCATTACCCTTATATGATACCAATAATAAATATTATCTATTTAAATAATAGAAATCTAATGGTTAATATTCCTATTATTTTTAATTTTAGAACTTCATTCAATTATTATTTTATCAGTATATTTATTAACATATAACCTATGCAAACACATTTTTAATCATATTTACCTAATATATTATTAATATTTACCATTTTACTTATTAGAATAAGATGGTAAATATTCTTTTTTTTTAAATCTCGAACTTTTTTATTTTTTCCAATCTATTTATGTACTTACCTTAAAAACTTTTTTATCATTCTTAATAATATTACTAATATCAATGTTTACCATTATATTAGGATGAGAATAATATATATAAATAAAATGGTAAATATTTCTCTTATCTACCCATTTAACTAAATTATTATTTATAATATTATAAATAATATAAATATAAATATAATATTATTTATTTCCACTATTAATGTAAATATTATTATTATAATATTAATATATTTATTTACCATTACCCTTATATAAT
>APFE031618625.1:0-28423 GCA_000404065.3 Pinus taeda | reverse complement strand
TGACCTTGACACCTTAAAATCACTTTGTAAGAGCATGTTTGATCACTGGAGGAAGGCTGCAAAGGCTGACACTAACAGCTCCTAGACAAAGCCAATAAAGAAAATGAAATTCAAAGGAAGATGGAAAAACACTATGCCAACGGAGAAAGGAATGCAAGGGAAAAACTCAAGGTTGCAAAGGCAAAAATTGAAGCCCTAACTCACCAGAAAGAGAAGGAAAAGCTAGACATCCTTGTGGAAGCCTCAATCCATGCACAAAATACATTATTAACAATAATTTCACCAATTTTGAGAAGTCATAGGTTAATTTTGAATTTTTTGTGCTTTTCAAGTAATTATACACAATTTTTTATAGATAGAATGCCAAGGGCACAACACCCTTGGTGAGCGTTGCACTTTTTTTTGGGTAAATTTTTGGACTAAATAAGACCACCATTGGATTTAGAGTAGGGAAAAGATTTAGGAAAACAAATTTACAAGCCTTATTTTGCAAAACTGGTAGGTGACAAGGTGAAAAAACACCTAAAAAATCAGTGTTCTACCTCCTTTTTCACCTTGAGATTTTGCGTTTGACCAATCTTGGGAGAATCCATTTTTGGAGGGTCAAATCAAGTTCATATTTCAAACTATAGGTAGGTATTGAAACTAGATAGGATAAGATTTCGAGTGAGCTATCTTGGGTCAATGTGGACCCCGGAAAGGTAGACAAAAGTGGGTCTGAAGATGACATTGTGTGTTTGACACTCGCGCTGCATGTTTTGGAAATCAACTTTTTACTGATGTAATCGATCATGCAAATGTAATTATGGTCTTTTTACTATTACCTAAGGTAAATAAATTAGGTAAATAGACTCTATGAGGTGTAATGAATCAGTTCATTGTATTTAGGGATGAGTCACTTTGACCACCCTACACTCTAGATATTAGTTCAAATTTTGGTGGAATTGCTCCTCCTCTCATGGATTCGACCTTTGATGGCTAGGAGGAGATTTTCTGAGGCTTGTATCTTGTATTTTTCAGTATTCTCAAAGGTTGGACTTAGTTGGATGTTGTGCTAGTGATCAGAGACACTATTGTATCAAATTTTGGCCAGCATTAATAGATGAGTTGTAGTTGTTTCTTTGGGATACATGTGGTATGGATGTTTAGCAGTGTTTTCTCTTTGTGATCATTTGTATCAATGTTTTGTATTCTCATAAACAATTTTATGTCTATTATTTGGTAATTTTCAAGTGGACAGGTAGAATACATGTTTTTTCATGCTTTATTTTGGGAAATTTATCATAGTTTGTCCATTTTCTTCAGTTTAGGAACAATATATCTCATATGCTCTTCCTAACTCTTCATCAGTCTTAAACCACCTCACTAAACCACCTTTGAAGTGCTAAGCCTCCTATCTACCTTTCCCCTTTGAATGTCTGCAATCATATCTCATTTTCCCTGATCTAGCTTTTTTGACCTAATACTCTCATCTAGCAATAAACCCCACCAAATAAAATCAAAACCCTAAGCTACTATATCGAGCCTAAAAATCCAATAAATCTAGCCCTCTTAGTTGTCATCCTTTGGAGAGAGCCCTCTCTAGCTTGGTAGGGTTGGTTACCAAGTCAAAAGGTTGGTCTGTGGTTACTTCAGTTCGACTCTTCCTCACCCTTAGAGATCTAAAGGAGTGATAAAAAAACCCATACATTATTATGCTTCGCAAAACTTTGGTGCCATAAGATATGATTTTTGAAGCCTTAAATAAGATGTTTCCCAACTGGTTTTTCTTTTCTTTTAAAGTGAGAGGCCACACGGGGGGTCTAGCCACATGATTTAAGCTAAATATTTTAAAATTTGTAGCACATGGGACTCAAAGATGACCTTAGGAGTGAATGTTTTCTCATTGAAATTAAGTATGGATCTATACGTTTTCAACATCTATGGACTATGTTATGATAGAGCTACCTTCTGGAATAATTTGTTGGTCAAATCCTTTATGAAGGAAGAAAATGTTATTATCGAAGGGGATCTAAATTTTTTGTTGGGAGCCTCGGAGGTATGGGGATATGAAGCCCTTCTAGATCCCATGGAATTTTTTTTATTAGGAAATTGATAGACACCCTTCTCATCGATGCCAATTTTATCAAATATAAACCCTCCTAGAGGAATAAGAATACATGAAATGCAATGGTGGCCAAATTGCTTGACAAATTTCTTTCGGATAAAAATTTGGTTGGAAAACTCTCCTTGTTCCGCCTATGGATTGGAACAGATGGAGTATTTCATGATCAACTAGTCCTCTTGGAGTTAAAAGGAGGTAAATCCAGTATTCCCTTTAAATTTAATCCCTCATGGTTGAATGAAGAAATCTATGTGAAAATGGTTAAAGATGCCTGGTCCCCCTTCAATCAAAACTCAGGGATACTAATAACTCAATAGTTTGCAGAAAATTTAAAAAAGGTTAAGAAAGCTTCCATTAAATGGGCTATATAGAAGAAGGTCAAATATGAAGCAAATATTAAAGTTATAGAAGATGAATTAGAGAGAATGGAACCACGTGAAGGAAGGGGATATGAATTGGTGGAATCCAAGTATAGAATCATGTAATATGAGACCACAAAGAGAAAGATTCTAACTGAGAAGAAAGAACAATGAAAGCTGAAGAGTCAAGTGGTATGGTTGAAAAGTGGGGATCAGAACACAAATTTCTTCCAAAACTATTCTAAAGGCCATAAAAACATTAATAAAATATGGGAGATGAAAAAATTGATGGAGGAAGAGAAAATTTCTTTGAGAATCTCACATCCCTGGGAAAGGAATTATTTAGAAATCTATTCAAGGCTTCTGAAGAGGTCACAATTGTAGAAGTGATCCGAGTGGCTTAATTCTTTCTGAGGTTTGCGAACGTGGAGGATAATAAAAATCTCACGGAGCTAATCTTGAAAGGTGATTTAGAATTTGTTCTGAAAGAAATGCAGAAGGACAAAAGTCCCGGTCCTGATGGATGGATAGTGGAATTCTATTTTGGATTATTTGAATTCATTGGGGATGAACTGCTACATGTGGTTGGGGATTTTTGGAAAAATGGGAGAATATATGACCCTTTAAATTTAACTTTATAGCTTTGATCCCAAAGGCGGATGATCCCCAATCCTTTGAGAATACATACCAATCTCTTTGTGTAATTGTATATATAAAATTATTGCCAAAATTATATCCATTTTCCTTTGACCTGTCCTATCAAGGAATGTGTCCAACAAACATTTCAATTTTCTGGAGGGGTGCCAATTTCACGAAGCAATTATGGTGGTGTAAGAATGTATGCATGTCATTATGATCCAAAAACTAAAGGGGTGGTTTCCAAAATCAACTTTTCTAAAACATACAACAAATTCAGTTGGATTTATATTAGAATGATTCTTACCCATCCAGGGTTTGGTGTTCCTTTCATAAACTGGGTAATGGGATGTATAACTAATGTATATTTTGTAGCCTTGATCAATGGGTCAACTTTTCCATTTTGTGATGCCCAAATATGTACGAGGCAACAATTTCCTCTATCTCCATTCCACTTTTTATTACCAGTTGAAGGGTTGAGTAGGTTGTTGCTAGCTGCAAAGAATGGGGGTGTTCTTAAGGGCATTGAAGTGGCAATAAACATTTACATAACTCATTTGTTTTTTGTGGATGATATTTTGATCTTTTTTAATGGTATGTGACAAGATTTGGAAACAATCAATGATGTCCTAACACTCTTTTAGAAAGTGACAGACATGATTATTAATGTTCAGAATTCCATGATATCATATGACGAATTGTGTCATGGAGAGGTCTGTAGGGCTCATAATTACTTACCATCTTCTAGAAAACTTCTTCAGGACAATTTTAAATATTTAGACTTCCATTTAAAACCCAAATCATATAGAAAATATGACTTGATGTGGTTATTTGTGAAGGTGGAGAAAAGGCTTAAGCATTGGAGCTATAAATGGCTCTCAAGAGAAGGAATATTGGTTCTCATTAAATCTACCCTTGAAGAAATCCCAGTATATTGGATGGCTCTCAAATGGATCCCAAAAGGAATCTTAAAATCCATAACAAAAATCTATAGGAGGTTACTATGGATTGGGTCCAAAGAAGAAGCTGATCTTCCCTGTGTAAGATGGGATAAGGTTGCTTTACCAAAGCCTTGGGGTGGTTGGTTTCTAAAGTACTTGCCCATTTTTGCAAAAGGCTTTTTGGCAAAAGCTAGGTGGAGACTCCTCTCCACATAAATATTATGGACAATAGTGATTATTAGGAAACATATCTTTCCTCTTTCACTTGAAAAATGGATTAGAGAGTTGTATAAGAGGATGTCAAATTAATCTACTATTTAGAAAGTTTTAGAAAGCTTTCGTTGATTCCTTAAACATAGTATGAGATGGCCTTTCTTGGAATGTTGGGAATGTGGAAAAATTTAGAGTTGGTTTCAATCCATGGATTAGATGTTGTAAAAATTTTAGGCTTCCTCCAGAACTTGTGGCTATCCTGACTAGGCAAGGAATTAAATTTCTAAATCAGATTGTTGAGGAAGAGTGGACAACTTTCTGGTCACAGGCATGGAAGAGTGCTGAGAAACTCAACTTGCATGGGAAATTTGCTGGTATATGGAACAATTATATAAGATCACTCAAAAGGTCACATGTTAGAATTAGAGATAGAAATGACTCTCTTCTCCGGGTACATTCCCCCTCTAGGACTTATACCCAAAAATCTGGGTATAGCTTCCATATCGCTTCTCGATTGAGAATTAATCCATCCTGGTGGTGGAAAAAGATATGGAAGCTTACTTGGTTGGACAATTCAAGATTTTTCGTCTCATGTTTAATTAATAATAAAGTTACAAATTGGGACAATTTAATAAAGAGACATAAAGAAGGTCCTAGATAGTGCATTCTTAGCAAAAATGTAGAAGAGTCGGTTACACATCTATTTCTGTATTTTTCTTTCACACTAAGTATTTGGGACAAAACCAAACTGTTGTTGAGGTGTAACTTAGAATGGAGAGGTAATTGTTTCAGTGAGGCATGGGCATCATTGTGGGACTCATCTAATGAAAAAGTTATTAGGAACATCCCATCCCTAATCTTTTGGGAGGTATGTCTAGAAATAAATAAATCCACTTCTAGAGACATTCCATCTACCCCTGACTTGATATCTATAGAAATAACAACAATATATGGTCTCTTTCCTTCAAAGTAATCACATCAAGTCCCTAACATCATCATTGATTTAAGAGATTAACTGACAACTTCCTTGGTCTCATTTGATGGAGCATCGAATGAGGATGTTGCATGTGGGGGTGGTCTCATTCTCTACATCAACAATCAATATTTTCTGAAATAAAATAATTGGCTTGGGCATGGGTTCCAACAATTATGCATAACTAATTTCTCTTAAACTCCTTTTATGTTGGGCTCTGGAATATGAATTTCATTCATTTTAGGCTTCTAGAGACTCATTAAATGTTATAAACTCATTCAATGTTTCCCAAATAGGCCACAATCACACACTACTTCCAATACTTGAAGAGATTTTCTAGTTAAAATAAGCTTTTGATTTTATGTCTTGTTGTCACATCTATAACGAGAGGAACTTTCTAGCACACCTTTAGTCTAAGGAAAGTGTTAGACAACATATGTGAGTTTGGTAGGTTATTGAGCATGTATATGGGATGATCCAACACTTTCAACACGAACCTTTCATTGGAATCTAAATGCATACCTCTTATGATTTTTATTTTCACCATCAACAGTTTATTTTTTGCAAATACATGCTACATGTAAACAACTTTACTCTTATATGTATATGTAATTATCTTATGGAAACAAAGTTTATAAACTGCTAGGCTTATCTATTTTTTTTGTGACTGATCATGGCATGCAAATCCTATCCACGCTTCAAGATGATGAGAAAAATATGTTTTTATTATGATCTCAGGGTTGTTTTTATTTATTGTAGCCCAATGTTTTCTTATATGTCCTCTGGGATATTGGTTGTATTCAATTGCTGCATGTATTGCATGTAACTTTTTATCAAATAGAAAGTTGTGACTTTTTCTTTGGAAAAAAAAAACTATAACATTCCCAATTATAGGTTCTTATCTAGCATGGAGAAGAGATATGGATCACATGTAAGAGTGAGGGAATATGCAATAATGGCATGTGGTAGAGACATACTCCTCCTAAATGAAATCATCTGACACCCAAAAGGTAATTAGAATATGTACAATTAACTTGATTGATAGTCCAGATGACAAATCCTTGTGGTCCCAAGGTTGGAGAAATGAGGCTAACCTTGGTTTTGAAGGGAATTTGGGTCGTAGGTTGGATCATTTTTTCTAAAAAAAATAACAAGGTCCATATAATATTGAACAATTCTCCAAATGGACTAATACTAGCATTTGCACCTGATGTTGCAAAGAAAACGTTGTAAGGCAAGCCAATAGAAAATGAACTAGTAGCTTGAAGTGTCTTGTAAAATCAATGCAACCTCTGCACAACATTATAATGTTTCAAAATGATATATTTACAATGTTCAAGATCATTTAGTCAACATTTATTACCACGAAAAATAACTATATAAAGGCCTGGAAAATAGGCTTTTGATCACCCTATGAGGACACAAATAATAATGTTGAAGGTACATTTGAGATAATTTCACAAAATGGCTACTGAAGATGCGATATCCACTTGCAAAAATTAAATTAACCTGAATAAGCATAGAGGAAGAGTGGGTTATGTAGATGGAAAATTTGAGAAGAAGCCCAAGATCATAAAATGAAAGAGAAATAAACTTCAAATAACAATGTTAAATTGACCTTGATTTTCTGAATACAACCATGACCATAAACAACAATGGTGTGATACACTCCATTCCTAGATCTCAACTATAATATTCTATACAGAACTTTTGTGCCCATTTTCACTGAGGAAAAAACCATTACATATAATAAGGTGAAAATAAGACAGAGATATGATAGATATGAAATGGGAAATAACCAATAATTGGCGACAAGACTGAAATAGCTATGATATTAAATTTGACAAATAAACTTCTAACTATAATAACAGTTCGATGAATGGAAAAGGAGCTCTACAAAATCTAGAAATAGATGTTGACTTATGAACTTCCATTTAATAAAAATATCCTATTTACATTAAGAACTTGTAAAATTACGGAATCAAGTTGTAGGTGGAAATTACTTGCATTGCTTCCCCCTCCTTATCACTAGATTTTGGGCCTTTCATTGGTCCTTCTTCACCAAAAATCTTTCCCTCATCCATAGAAATTTTCTGATTTGTTTCTTTCTTTGTTCTCACTTTAGCCTTTGCTAATAGATACAAAACAACAGTTGGCATTTTTACTATAGAAGTTATTTTTGGAGGTGTTTTAGGATGAGGATACTCAAATAATGAGGGCGTGGTGTGTGAAAGAAACTTAAATTTTGGCTAAAGAACCTTTGCGCCCATTTTCATTGAAGAAAAAACCATTACATATAATAAAGTGGCAATAAGACAAAGATATCATAGATATGAAATGGGAAATAAGCAATAGGTGACAAGACTAAAATAGCTATGATATGAAATTTGACAAATAACCTTCTAACTATAATAACAGGTCAATTAAAGTTAAAGAAGCTCTACAACAGGTAGAAAGAGATGTTGGCTTATGAACAACCATTTAATAAAAAATTACCATTTATGTTAAGAACTTGTAAAAATATGGAATCAAGTTGTAGGTGGAAATTACCTGCATTGCTTCCCCTCCTTATCAATACATTTTGGGCCAGTTTTTTGGGATTTTTACCCTGACAAACTTCATGTCCATTTGAATCTGTTCAAAAAATGCAAAAATACAGAAGATGATCTAAACATGATACTATCATTTAATATTTGGTGTGCACCCTGCATTTAATTTCAGTCTCCTTTTATAGTATGGGTATTAACCTATTTGTGATAAATAGTTTCTTGAGCTCTCCCAACTGCGTTTTAAATTTATTTCTTTTGTTTCCAAGCACGCATCTTTCTACCTGATTTGTCTCATCTTCATGGGATTTCCCAACTGTTTATTGCAAAAAGTACGCATGACACAAAATTCTGGAGCAACTTTAAGAAGATATTTCATAACAGTAACATTATTACTTTAAAATGAATGTTTGTCAGTAGTTAGTGGCTTCTGAGATTTATTATATTTGACATGAAATACATCTACGATGTACAATAAGAATTCAAAAGGCTAGAATACCAACACTATGAGAGCCCTATTATGACCAGCGTTTGCAACAAATCTTTAGGGCACCTCGTAAAAGTAACAGAATTTGATCTCTATTTTAGTAAGATAACAAGATTAATTTCCTTGATGATTTGATTGGTCTTAGCTGAGAACCATGGATGAATTCCAAGCTAAAATAAGGATTTGAAGCGATAAGCACAAAAGGATGAAATTTTAAATGTTGACGATTTAGAAAACTGCAAATCGAGTTGGATAAACATATATTCTATATAATGAAAGCGATTTAACAACGGTAGTTCCCTTTTAGCATATTATATATAACACTTATATTTCATCTTTGGTAGTTCCCTTTTAGCACATTATATATAACACCTACATTTCATCTTTTTCATATCCTCATCGGTCCTCGGTCAGTGGTCATTCAATACACTTCTTCAAGTATAACGATAAGTATTCTCTTACATTGAGAATGTCTGAAGATCGTTTGAGACGAAACCGTAATGGATCTCGCAATTATCAAAACATTCCTTTCTCCATCTTGGAATGATCATAAAAAGAAGTGGACGGAAATGGAGGGCGCGGCCCCTCTTTTCTATTATTCATAATCTGCATAAATGGAAAGGAAATCGCTGCAAATAAGAACCAGATATGAGATAAATAAAAAAACACTATCTCTTGTGAACTAAGACGTGTACCCACGTCACAAGTTGCCTCAAAATCAATCACAACAAAGTACTGAAAATCTTGGAATTGAAGTTCCTGGGTATTCCCTTGAGGATACAGTTTGAAAGGTAGTTGCAGTTCCGGGGCATTCCCTTGAGGTTGCAGTTTAAAAGGTACATTCTAAAGACTACTTCCTGGTGGCACCATGTAGTCCCAATTCATTTGAGTAATAAGTCCCTGCTTCAATGTATGTGCTGGGTACGTATGAAAACTGAAAGCTTGTGGAAAGTACACAAGGGCACCTGGTACACTCAAAGATATTTCCTTTATATAACCTTCATTGAAAGGTAGTACATATCCATGGGGATTTAGTACACTGTCAGAATCTGGTATGCCACATGAAAACAAATCTCTCTCACTCTTTATTGTTGTGCAAACTCCAGCAGTGCCATAAAAGTTAAAACCTGCAATTCTATTTGGTGACCACATTATAGGAACCTCGTGGTTCCTTATAATTTGTTCTGCATTATCATGGAGAAAAAGTTAGAACACATCAGCTAGAAAACCAATTATTTAATACTGTATATTCCTATGTCTAACCTAGTGACCTATCATATCTTTATGTTTAGGCTTGTAGATGGGAGTTTGGGTATCACATCCTTTTGATTTTTGTTAGTCTGCTTCTGTGGGTTGTTTTGCATTCTCAACTTTGGATTTTGAAGGTGTTTTTTTGGCAATTCTGGCTTTCCTCAGAGTGGTACTCGGTCTGGCAATTAGAGAACTCTGGGCTTGTCTCTTACTCAAGCCTGGAAAAATTTGACTTATCATTTTATATTTGTTTGCTCAAGGGATTCCTTTTGGATGTTTGCTATGTATACTCCATTAGGGAAATTATGGGAGCTTTGGGATATGGATTACTAGGAAGTTCCGTAAATGCACAAAGTTTTGTGAAGGCATGAAGACTTCATTAACAGCAATAGGACATCTATATTCTTGGTAACATCTAAGGCCCATGAAAAATGAGCACCAATGAATTAGAATAAAATGGTTATTAGATAAAAATAAAAACAATACAATGCCAGAATCTCACAAAAGAAATAATAAAAAGAATTTGACTCTTGCAACACTTGCCAACTTCTGTTTGCCATTTTGACTGTAAATGAAGATTATAGAAGTGCTCATAACCACTTATGTTGCATGCTTCAAGATATCCTAAATTAAAACCTAGGTTAACAAAGAAAATCCTCCATAAGCTGCATACATATGATAAGTCAGTGCTCCAAGTACTATGGATGTAACAAATTTAAGGATGTTCAATTTGAACTGGTGATTTTTGGAAAATTTTTGAAGTCGCGAGTGATCTAATTATAAATTACAATTTACTTGCATCAAAGCAAAGCAAACAAATTAAACAAAACTGAAAACCTGCAGCATTGTACATTGGATGCAAAGAGGTACACCTTAAAAATCAAATAACTACAAAGCTTTAAACAGTCTACAATAAAACGACATGCATCTTAAGCTCCACTAGCCAGAGCTAGCCACAAACTTGACAATCCATAGATTCAACCTACTATCCATCATGAGTTGACATAAGAAAATAAGTGATATAAATATACGCCGTGTGAAAAGCCTCCCATCAAAATTGGGAACAAAAACTGTAACTTGATTTGAAAAAAATTAACTTCTGAAATATAGGCTCAATCTTAACAGTTATTGTCTCAAGCAGAGCAATCAATCTACTAACTTATGCAAAAACAAGCAGAACTTTTGAGAGTGCACACCGTGAAAACTTTGGTTGGCAGAATGAGGGTATTAGCGCATAAGACACAAAATAGTCATTATTTGCAATTATTTACCCACTAGACATGATCATAATCAGGGATCTCTAAATTTGCTAAGGCTCCTCACCTAAAAAGTGATTATACATGACATAAAAATGACTTGAAGTATGAGATGATGGCATGAGTCCGGACACTACTAATAATGTTCAAGCAACCCTGTGGAAGTAAGTGTGATTGACAGTTTCAGAATAGGGCAATCACAGAAAGAAACAACAGCAGCAGTACTAAAATCAAATTACCAAATGTGCCTCAAATTATGGACAAGGAGGCTGCTCTTTCACTCTATAGGGGACAGGGCAACTAGGGTAAAGTGCAATTTCAACTAAAGGAGGATTTGGTTATGATGGGTACCTAATACATTTGCTTTCTAATCCTAACGTACTCATCCTAGTCTACAATATATCATGTATTTTTTAAATGTATTATATTAAATTGCATTAGCAGATTTTGATGTTGAACAATGGATGTATGTCAAACCATGCACCAGGCCTCAACTTCTCCAATGGAAGGAAGCAGATTGGGCAAGGTGAAAGTCTGGGTGATTTTGACCAAAATATGCCCATGTCATAGCAGTAGCTTAGCCAAAGGAAGTGCATCAAGTTAATGGTTTGCCCTTGAGCAATGTTGCTCAAAGCAGGGATGAAGCGGGTCTGTTTTTTGGAAGCAAAGCCTTGGAAGTGTTATTTTCCAAAATTCGTCAAAAGCGAACCGTCTTGTGTGTGTGTGTGTGTATATTATATATTTGCATTTATATTAAAAAAACATCCAAAATGTCAAATTAGTTGTAGAAGATATGAAAACATGCATATTTGTACATAAATCAAGATAAATATGGCACCCATTGTACATCAATGATTAATTATTTAAGAATCAACCATCTAGAATATAGATTCCTCTCATCTTGTCTAGTTTTTGCCTCTAGTTCAATTCTCTAGGGATATTAGTCAACACTGCCCAATTTTGATCAAACGTCTTAATCCAAGCCTTATAATATGGTAGAAAAAGCTTAACGTGCATGATCAATGATTTTGACTTGAGTGAAGGGTACACTTTTGCTAAGGCCATGGCAAAGGGGTTCAACAATCAACACCAAACACTGGGATACATATAGGGCTTGGTGCTCTTGATTAAATGACAATCACCTATCCTCATACATGATATAATCTAATGAAATGCCACAATCCCGTTGATCTTGAAATCCCAAAAACTATTAAGTCTGCTAAATTTTGAATGGGTTATGAAATTCCATATTCTCCATATGAAGTCTGATAAGGTTGGAAACACTCTCAAACATAATGAGTCATTTCATAGTAATGTTAAAAATTTCTAATCAAGTTTAAAAAGAAGCAATTCCAAAAAGAACTATATTATATATACATGAATTAGTGTAAGTGTGATTTAACGTTTATTAAATTAAAACTTTGTGATGATAAAAGCTATTTAAAAAAAATTAAACTATTGTAATTAGTGTAAGTGCCATTTAGTGTTTATTAAGTTCAAACTTTGTAATGATAGAAACTATTTTGAAATTAAACTATTCTAAAAAGTGTCAAGCTCAATCCAAATTCTCACCCTTCAAATAATAACATGCCATTGTAAATAAAAAAAACTTATTAAATAAATAAATTCCTTCCATCAATTGACCCGGACCTATTTTTTCGTTTTACCATGTCATGCCCAAGTGATGTGCGCCAAAAATATAATTTTTATTAGTGCTGCAGTCGTAATGAGACGTGGCAATCGATTCTTGAAGCGTGCTGTTATTTTGTTGGTTTGCGATCCTCTTAGTGAGCAATGAGAGTCAAAGTCGTGCTCGGATACCACCCACTCGTGTGGGAATATCGCTGAGCTGGACTGCACTCAGGTGCTTCTTAAAAGAAATGCACTTTCGCCCATCTAACTTTCACTTAAAGAAAGGGATGGTTAGATTGTTTTTTTTAGGTAAGGATTGTTGTGAAATTGGGAGCATTTATAATAATGTTATATAAAAAAAAGTTGAATGCAGAAATTAAATAGTTAAGTAATTTATTTTATATTAATTTTTTTTTTCTATTTTTGTTTTTATAATTGAGTAAACATTAAAATCTAAGCTTCTTTTTATCAATTAAATAGTGAAACATTTTCTTTTTTCTCTTAAATCAAATTAAAAAACAATCTATTCCATAAAATATCTTTAATCTCTTTTTTTTAATTAAATTTAATAACAAAACAATTTATTCCATAAAATATCTTTAACATGGTAAACGTTAAAATATCCTTTCTTTCCATCGACATTACGTTCATTGTGCATCTGTTCTTTTAGAGCTGGCGAACCCAAGGGCGACAGCGGTGGAGGAGAAGAACAAACGAGTGGTAAGGCGGCTGTTCAAGGCACTAGGAACGGGAGACGCAGAGACGGTGCAGGGGATTTTGGCCCCCGACATGGACTGGCAGTTCCACGGCTTCCCCTCTTGCCAGTATTTGATGCCTCTGCTCACTGGCCTTTCCACAGACACTGACTTCTCCTTCTCCCCTTACTCCATTACTGCGCTCGGCCACAACCTCGTGATGACCGAAGGTCACGAGGACGAATCCGTGTACTGGGTTCACGTCTGGACTCTAGAGAATGCAAGCTGCAGAGTCACTGAACTCAGAGAATACTTCAACACCTCCGTCGTCGTGACGGAGTTCAACCCGCCTTCCTCTTCATCGTCACCTTCCACCTTGGCAGGGGGAAGGCAGAGGCAGCGGTGTTCCGTTCCGCTGTGGCAGATCCACCTCATCAAATCCAATGCTAATTCCATGCCTGCTGATAAATACATATAACTTGGCAGCCTTCCCTGTTCATGTATGCGTTGTAATTGTGAAGTAATCAGTTTATTTGCATATTTGTGTGTTGTGAGAGAGAATTTCCTATAAAATAACGATAACCATGGGAAGCTTGACGTTCACGTGTGCAGAGACCACAAATATGGAGGACGCCTTCCTGCTCTTGCTTGACATATGTGAAGACATTTTGTAACAAATAAATATAGTTATAGTTATGGTATGATATAAAAGCTTCCACGATAGCTAAGGTTTTCTGGTTGGTGAGACGCATTATAAAGTTTTGGGTACTTTTTCATTAATTGTTTAAAGCTTTAAGTGAGATCCGGTCATCTTCCCATATTCATCGTGCAACTTGTGATATATGTATCATTTCCACACCAATCTACAATAATTTCATCGATCTTATTCATTTGTCATTTTTAGTTACATTAAAAATATATTATTGTGGTTGGAATTGTGACCCAGGCTCTGGTTTGATTATTTTTATGTTATTCTTTCTGTCGGTGGTTGAAAGAACAAAAGTTCAGGGAATTCAGAGTATTATAGTTTAATGAGTAAATGTTGTTTGTTTTTAATGTTAAGTTTGATTAAAAATTATAAATTTGAGCTGTATGTAAATTTAGGTTTAGTTTGAATTGATTTATACGTTTAAATAAAAATTATAATCTCATTTAAAATCATATATTTTATTTTAATTTAAAAGACAGAACCACTTACACGATTTTAAAACCAATTTCTAATTGATTTTTGCTCTACCCAAAAATGTACCTTATTTTAAATGAAAATGAACACCACAAAAATCAGAATAATAATATCATTTTTTTATCATGAGCATTTGTTTACTCTACTTTTACTTGATTGAGAACCATTTACTTAATGATTGAGAACCATAAACTCCAAGAAACCTTAAATGGAAACAGCCATAAACTCCAAGAAACCTTAAACGGAAACAGCCATAAACTCCACGAACTCTCCTGGAAGGCGGACAGATGAAAATCAGATAATAAATTAACTAAAAATAAATAAATTTTCAGAACTCTTCACCGTCGGTCTATGCTATCAGTGTGGGAAGAGATCTCATAATTAAACAAAGCATTCAAACATTGCTATCGATCTTAGGTGCAAATATTGTTTGGTAACCTGGAATGAAATAACGATGATATGCACCAATACTGTCAATTCGGTTCATCATGCTTTGAGAATATTTTGGAATTGGACTAATAATCAGAGGTCACAATCGATCCATCAATTTTCAAAATCTACTATATAACTAGAAATGCTCTCTGAATAAATTTTTTAAACCTGTGATCTTTCAAAGCCAGTAGTACCGTATGGACTTCTAAACTTCAGGGTCGCACGTTGTCGTGACCTCTGTGAAATTTTCCAATCTGCATTCCTTCACAGGCAAAACTTTGTGCGTCTCATTGGCAACGGAGGAGGCAAGAGGGAGCGTGCAGGCTAATGAAGGATCCATGGTTTCCAAGTCCCCTTCCAGGATTCGCACCACGGTTCCCATTGATGGTCTCAAAGCCGAATTAATCTGAATACACCACAGAGCCATCTTGATTACTCGATATACTTCCTCCCGATCCTTTGACATTTTCAATTCCAATTTACTGTCAATCAGGTCTTCCATTTTTCCTTCCCTAGCCTTGCTGAAGGCGACAGAAGGGAAAAACCAGTGCTTCGAATCCTGAGAACTATCCACGTTCTTGCGCCCGCTGATGATTTCCAGAAGCACCATTCCGTAGCTGAAGACGTCAGTTTTGGATATGATTCGCTGCTCAAAAATCCACTCTGGCGCCATGTTTCCCGCCGTCCCACTCATCTCCGTCACCACTTGGCTTTCCAGATCTCTATCCAGAAACCTCGCCATGCCGAAATCAGAGACTTTCGCCTTGAAATTCTCGTCCAGCAGAATGTTCTGTGGTTTGATGTCGAGATGCAGAATACAAACCCTCGAATCCTCGTGCAGGTAGGCGATTCCTCGGGCGGTGTCCAGCGCAATCAAATATCTTGTCTTCCAATCGAACTCTTTATCTGAGGCAAACAACCATCTATCCAGAGACCCGTTGGCCATGAATTCATACACCAGAATTCGATGTCGGCCTTCGACACAGAGACTACACAAGGTCACGAGATTGGAATGATTGATGGAAGATATGGTGGCGATTTCTGCATAAATTCATACACCAAAATTCGATGTCGGCCTTCTACACAGAGACTACACAAGGTCACAAGATTGGAATGATTGATGGAAGATATGGTGGCGATTTCTGCACAAAACTCCTTGTGTCCTTGCCCCGCACGACTCACCAGACATTTAACAACCATCGGAGTGCCATCGCCCAAAATTCCTTCGTATACCGTACCGAATCCTCCCCTTACAATCTCTTCGCTGAATCCGCTGGTGGCAGTCTCCAAGGTCCTATAAGTGAACACTGCAGGAAGACCTGTCAGATTCTTCAGATATTCTGTGTCAAATTCATCGTTACTTTCATTAGGTTTTGCAGGACATTTTCGCCATTTAATGAATCTCAAACAGAAACAAGTGAAGAAAATGGTGCATAGGAGTGAAGTGAAAGCATAAAATCCTACGGTACGAAATGGTTTGAGGATCATGAAAAGAAAAATGAATAGAAAAAATAGAGCCAATAGCAGATGAGTTCGTTTTCTATTGGGGTCGAAATATTTAGCCGTTCGATTTAAGAAGCTATCTGAATTCCGTCCAAGTTATCCTGCGTTCAATTCATGAGACAAAGGCGGAAACAACCATAAACTCCAAGAAACCTTAAACGGAAACAACCATAAACTCCACGAACTCTCCTGGAAGGCGGACAGATGTCAAGTAGAAAGCGGAGAGATGTCAAGTGAAAAGTGAAACGTTTTTTAAGGTTTTTTAATGTTTTAAAACATTTTTTATTTATTAAATCAGACGGCTGATTTTTGTTCAATCATCTAACAAAAGATCTAACGGCTACAATTAAGACAAAAAAGCATTTGGGGGAGTTCATTTCAGAGGAAAACGCCTTACGGCGTACTAAGCTTTGAATTTTGCAGCATGGGGAAATTATACGCCTAGTCTTGGATACTTAATTCTTTTTCAACTAGGATTAAGAGATGCCAAGTGGTGGTAGTAAAAGATATAGAAAGTTAATGCTCCACCCAAGTGTAAATTTTTTGTGTGGTTCATAGTGAACAATTTTTTTTTAACATGGGAAGCCCTTTAGAAAAGGAATATATTAGGTCCAATTATTTGTTGTCTTTGTAGATGTAGTGATGAAAACACTTCTCAATCTTTCTTCCGTTATAGTTATGTTCAACAAGGGATTAGGTTGGGGAGTGTTTGGTTAACTAGTAAATGTGAATCCATAGAAACATGTCTCAATGAATGGTTTACTATGCGAGATCTAGAGTGCTCCAAGGAAATCTCATTTCTAGTTCTATGGAGAACCTATTAGCTAGAAGCAATTATTCTATTTGAAGAGAAGATGATGTCCACTTTTCAAGAAACAACCCATATTAATGCTTTATTTTCATATTACAATGTTAATCGAAAGGTTAAACATAGATATTTTTTTCATTAATATAGGTGGATAAGTCATTAGCTTAGACATTCTTTTATGGGGCTTGTTGAGTTATAGATTCTAAATGTGGGGCTCATTTCATTTTATATTAAACAAATACACACATGGTTAAAGGCAAGTTAATATAGGAAGAACAAATACATTCGGGAGGCTCTGCAGCCCTAATGGTCAAGCGGCCATGAGTTAGGTGGTGCAGGGAAAGCTAAAGACTACAGCAAGCGAGAGACACAGAAACCAAGAACCAGAAGAAATGACAGAGGAGGAGAGGAGGGGAGATATCCCCTCTTATCGAGACACGGTGATAGGAGAAGGCCATAACACAAGCAACTAGGTGGAAGAAACAAGAAAACTGAGACCTGTCCTTGGAGCATGATGGCAGGCAGGCAACAGAGGCAAGTGTTTACCATGTGCGACTGAGAAACCAGGATTTATAATCCCGATGAACAAACTAGAGCGATACAAAAGCTACATAAAAGACCATGTGCTAGTTTGCAAGTTCATTGGATTATGGCTGATGGAAAAGGACCTCACCAAATGGATCCAATAAAAATGGCAACCTCGAGGTGATATCGAGCTAAAGTTGGGAGCAAGAGGCTTCTTCACAGTAATCTTCTCGAACCTGCAAGATAAAGAAAAAGTGTTTGAAAATGGTCCTTACTTTCATTATAATGTTGGGTTGTTTATGAGATACTCGGAAGAATATTATAACCCCGATAAGGAAAAATTCTTGGCAGCCCTAGTATGGGTGAGGTTATTAGGGCTACCAATCGACTTCTGGGATCCGAAGATCCTAGAGGGTATAAGAAACATAAAAGGAAGCTTTTTTAAAATAGCTAAAACTATAAAAAAGGGAAGATACACCTCATATGATAGAATTTGTGTCTACATGAATATAGCTGACCCTATTCCAGATACAATCCAGCTAGAGTATCATGAGGAGGTATGGCAGAAAACCCTCAACTCTGAGCACATTCCATTTAGATGTAGAAGATGTCATGAGTATGGACATATTTTCAAGGAATGCCCACTCAATACAGAAGAAGAAGAGTGAAGGAACAAACAACAGAGGAAAAATCAAGAAGACAAGGAAGGGTTTCAAGAAGTAAAAAGCAAAATAAGACACACAAGAGAGAACCTCAGTGAAGGAAGGAAAGATCAACAAACCCAACCAAGTAATATAAACAACTTTGAAATCCTACAAGAAGAAGAAGAAGAAGATAACAACTAGAACTTTAAAATCCTACAAGAAGAAGAAGAAGATAACAACAAGACCCAAACAATGGACTATCGGGGAGAAAAAAGGAAAGGAAAGCAGCACAAGCTAAGGCAAATCACATACCAAGAGGAAGGCAAAAGGTGAACCAATAGAGAAGGAGGAAAACGAAGTAAGGGAGAAAATGGATAATGTAGTAATGGAGATTGACACAAGCAGAGGAGAAGAACTAAGCTAAAAACAAGAAGTATTACGGAAATAATAGATGAATGGAGACATCTAAATGAAAGATTCATTCCAAAAGAGCAAAAAAGAATATACAGAGAAACGTTTCAATAGTACCAAGCGCAACAGGGACAGGGAAAGATGGAAATGGTAGAATGACTAGGCCTTCAATAGGATAATACTCAAGATCATCAAAGCAAAGAAAAATGCGGGGAAAAAAGAGGTCGAATAAATCTACAAGAATCAATACCGATCATGGGAGAAATGTTAGGGAACACCGGGAGAGTAGTTCCGCTCTCGACAGTACTCCAACAGAAAAGCCAAGCACCCCAATGATAATCACATCCTAGAATATAAGAGGCCTTAAGAGTAAAGGAAAACAAAGACACTTAGCAGAAAGGCTAAGAAAAGAAAAACCCCAACTAATGTTGTTACATGAAACAAGAATCTCAAGAAGGAAAATGGAGGAAATCCTAAACAAAATAAAACCAAAATATGAAGGCATGACCATAGATGTGAAAGGAAGTGCGGGAGGCATAGAAATACTATGGAACCCTATATAAATCATAGTAGATTACTAGATAGGCATGAAAATTATACTCACAGGGAAGTTCCGGTTAATCGGAAATAGAGAATTGTTTCTAGTTTTAGCAGTATACGACCCTCATACACCAGCGAAAAGAGGAAGCTTTCTCCTCCAACTTCAATAGCTAGGAAACCTTCATGAAGAGAAATTGTGGTTGATAGCAAGAGACTTTAACATGACAACATCAAAAGATGAGAAGAAAGGTGGACTACAAAGAAAAGAGCCAGAGATGGAGAAATTTAGGGACCTTCAAGCAGAACTGAAAATGGTAGATATCCCAACTTAAATGGAAAATGCACGTGGAACAATTGAAGAGGACAGAGAAGACAAATAGCATCTAGGCTAGATAGATTCGTAGCAATAGAACACTTCATTGGAAAATATATCTTCTTCTATTGGAAAATATATCCTCTCGTGTTTAGTGTCGGATCACTGGCACATTAAATTAGAAATAGCTATGAATCAATAGAACTAGAATAGACCCTTTAGGTTTGAGGCATTTTGGTTGAGAGAACCCACCTTCGTATATAAAATGAAGAATTGGTGGAAGGAGACTGAGACTGGGATGGAAGGAAGAAACAAAATGCACACCCTCCAACTTAGATTAAAAGACATAAAAGGAAGATAAAGAAGTGGAACAAAGAAGATTTTGGAAATATTCAAAAGGAACAAGAAACACTCCAGATAAAGATGAAACAAATACAACAGAAAATCATAGAAGAAGGAAGAAATGAAGAGCTCACAAAAGAAGAAGGACTAGTGCTAAAGAAACTGGAGGAAAGAAGGAAACAAAAGGAAATCTTATAGAAACAAAAATCGAGAATCCAATGGCTAAAAGAAGAAGAAAGAAACACGAAATTCTTTCATAAGGCAATGGTACATCACCGATAGCAAAATAGAATATTCTCCCTAAGGGACCACCAAGGCAACAAGATAACACGGAAAGCTGAAATGGAGAATCTGATGGTATAACATTTTAAAGAGCTCCTGACAGAACCCAATATCATAAGGAAGGACGACATTGATAAAATTAGTCAACATATCCCTAAAATAGTAACTAGAGATCAGAACTTGGCTCACCTAAGGGTCATAATGAAAGTGGGGGTGGAGGAGGTAACATAATAGATGGAAAATAATAAAGCACCTAGGCCTGATGGATTCACCTTATAATTTTATCAAGCCACGTGAACTTCATGAGCCAAGATATAGTGAACGCAGTAGAAGAGTCTCGATGCACCAAAAGAATGCACCCAACCCTAAATGCTACATTCCTATCCCTGATACCAAAGATGGAGAACTCAGAAGAACCATAAGGATTCCAACCAATAGCACTCTGCAACATTATATACAAAATAGTAGCTACAATCATGGTGAATAGACTAAAACCAAAGGGATGCTGATAAAAAATAGACCTAGCCAAAGCTTATGACAGACTTAATTGTGGATACCTCCAGCAAATTCTAAAGGCATACGGCTTTGAAAAAAAGTGGATAAACTAGGTAATGTCAATGATAACTATGCCAGTTATGTCAGTACTACTAAACGGGTCACCAAAAGAAACCTTCAATCCATCTAGAGGGCTTAGGTAGGGCAACCTGATATCCCCATTCCTATTTATCCTTGTAGCAGATGCATTAATATCGAGCAAATGAATGGATTAATACTTTGGGGAAATGACCTACCTCTAACCCACCAACAATTTGTCAATGATATTATGTTATATGGACAAGCAACACTCAAAGAAGCAAAAAAAATAATGGAAATTCTCACAGACTTCAGAGGGGCCTCTGGGATAGAGATAAGCAAAGAGAAATCAGAAATTTATTTCTTCAATACCGAAGCTTCCTCCCAAGCCTTCCTGGCAAGAACCATGGGATTCATAGTCGGGAACATCCCTACTAAGTACTTAGGCATCCTGTTAAATGACAAGTAAAACAAAGTTGCTAATTGGGGTACTCCCGAGAGAACGAGGGCAGTGACATAAGAGAATGATAGAGAGGAGGGCTGGGCAGAGAGCAGGAGGGTGGGCAGAAGAATGATAACAAGTGACAGGACAAGGACAACAGGAACACGACAAAGCAGCTAGGAGAAAGTGCGGATTAATGAGAGGAGATGGCAGTAAGGATAGAAGGGAAACATCTCGAGATGGGGTGTAGGGATCCGTGCAGGTAATAATGATAGACAGGTGGAAGTAAAGGCAAGGGACCAGAGGGAAAGATGAATAAAACTTAATGAAAATAAGAATATAGCAAAACACATGCAGTTGAAGACGAGAAAAGCTGGCGAGAGGGAAGGTGGCTGAAGAGTGAAGATGCAGACGACAGATGGAAGAGGCAACAGATTGGCAAGTTGGTATGTAGTCCTTTCGATCCACATCCCTGCTAGGTTTAGAATTATTTTCATTAGGAAAATAGGAACTTTGAAATGGAGCATGAATAAGACTATAAAGAAGGATAACAAAACCTCCTGCGACAATGGTAAAACCAATTTTGTAGTGCATTTGAATTTCCAGGGTAGGAAGATCGGGAGGGAGGGTCTCGCACCCAAGAAGGGAGAGGGCCATCCTGTGATAAAACCCTATAGTATTCCTCGATAGAACTTGACCCTAGCCATCCCTGTAGGAATTGATGGGAGCAAGCCAGTAGGCAAAATGGAAGAAACATGGGGAAAAAATCCCAAGGATTATAGCGAACTAGGAAATCAAGCAACCTTAGGGTGAGGGAAGTAGAGCCGGCTCCAGGAGGAAACCTGTTGACAAGCCAGATAGACCCTGGGAAAGGTTGAGCTAAAATCTGACCTCATACAGGGAGGATCCCATGAGGATGACCAAAATGGTAAGGCTGGGCGCAGACTGCTGCCACGGGAGGAAAATGGGAAGAAACCTAAGAAAACACCAAACCCTTACCAAAAAAGCACTGGCTCTAAACCCAATATGACTAAAACCCCTCAGGTAGCAAACACTTGAAAGAGAAAGAAAACGAGCAACTGGGAAATTGTTTTGATTCAATATTACAACTTTGATAAATGCAATGATTTTGTGATAGTTATATTAACATACCAGGGAAAGTACGGTGAGAAAAACAGAGAACACCAGGAAGAAGATAGTTGCAAACAGGCAGGAAGCAAAATGGCGCCGAGGACAGGAAAGAGAGAAACCAAGACAGAAGAAGGAACAAGTGGGCCGACCACAAAAAGAGGAAGGAAGCCAGACAATGAACATATGAAGACAATTATTAACGTTTGCATGGCACAAAATCCACCGGGCGTTAGAGCCCAAATTGCAAGTTGGGAGAGGGAATTGAATGACAATATTAAGCATCCATACATCCCCATAGAAGAGTGGGAAAGCATGGTGCTTGGTATCGGGAATACTTGTGGAAGGCATTCCCTATTCAGGGAAACCATACAACAGTATTGGGTAATGAAGAATGTGGCGGCATGGGCCATGACCCTGCATTGAGAGCAAATGACGGGTGACGGAGCAGAGACACAGGAGAAGAACAAGGAAAAGAACACAGTTAAGACGGAATTACTCAGGGATATATTGACAATTCAGATACAGACCTACATAAATAACCTGGTCGTGGGAAGAATTAAACAAAATCTTAAAGAGATGAAGTGGAGAATTGAGCAGCGAAGCGAGATGCCAGGATCCAATGCCAAGGCGCTACCCCTAGTAATATCCTCGGATGAGGATTGACGCAGTGATCCAGTTTGATTTCAAAAAAAATTCTTTTGATGAAATACATTTACATGTTTAATTTTGTTTCTAGAAACAATAGTATAGATAATCAAAACAATGATGCTAGATGGATAGCAATAAACCTCTTTAAATTTTGGAAAGGGTTTAATGCTGACAGGTGGTTATCTGGTTTCCTTCGGACAGGTAAGCCACCTGGAGAAAATGGTTGTTAAAGATTTTGAAAAAGTAATATAAATAGAGGAAGAACTTCCAAGTTTACAAAAGAGAAAGCAAATACGTTGGGGGAATTATAAGCTAAAAGGGATTTATAAGCTAAAAGGTCATGGGTGATTCATCTATGGTTATTTACACAATAAAGGGAAGTCTTCAAGTACAAAATAATTCTCTCCTTCCATTAGCATTATAGTTAAAAGAAATATCTAATCACTTTATTTAGATCAACTATACTCATGTTTATAGAAAGCACAAGAAGTGTGCATATCAAGTCTCAAAGGAAGGACTTAAACTACCTAAACATTATTATTCTTTGGAAGAATTACACACTCGTTGTACAATGGTCTCCCAATAATTTGCATTAAATGAGCAATACACTTTTATTTAACTTGAAATATGAGAGCATTGGGGACTATAAATCTACGTTTTGTTATACATAATATAGTTGATGTTACAAAGTATGTGGAATCTGGTGGGTGTACTACTATAGGAAAGGATTTTAAAAAGATCTATTTGTAGACGATTGGTTATGAAAGAGATGTACAAATATAATGAAAGTATGTATTCTTTTGGATGTACTATATTAGGGAAGGAATTTAAAGAGATCTATTTGTGGATGATCAATGATGGGTAAGAAATATTACTATTGCAAAAAAATATGAGGAATCTGATCTAGTATTATAGAGAAAGAATATGAAGAGTCTCATCTATTATTATAGAGAAAATAAAATGAAGAATATTTCTTTGGATGATCCATTATCAACTCTGCTTACATTAGAATATTCTATTTTTATTTATCTATGTTTTTTTTGTTGATTTTTTTTTAATTTATTTATTTATGTTAAAATGCATATATTGTAGTCATTTTAGTGCTTGTGGAAGTGCACCTTTAAAATGTTCTTTCAAGTCTTAGACTTTACCATTAGACTACATTAACTATCTAAAGTAAATACTTACATTTTGAAAATATACAAAATTAACAATATAAAGTTTGAAAAACATCAACAATGAGTTGTCTACAATTATACAACTTTAAAAAAAATCTTTTTTCTTTTCAATACCTAATATCTTCACACAAAAACTTATACACTATATGTATTTATATGAAAATAATATAAACCCAAATTTAAAATAATAAAACATATTATTTATAAATAAAATTATATATATTTTAAAAAATAATATAAAAATAATTTATATTTCGTTGTTTGATATCATATTCAAATTAATTTATGGTAAAAACATGTTATTTTTTTTATATTTACCTTGAAAATTTCATTAACTTACACTCACCCTACTTAACATCAGCCTTCATCCTGTGCCAAAGTGGTTATATGTCGGCCAAAGTAGGGGAAGCGTATACCTGTGCCAAAGTGGTTATATGTCGGCCAAAATCGGTGAAGCGTATCCTGGGTGGTTTCAACATGTTTATATATTGGATTTAGATCCAATCAAATGATAAAGACAGCGCAGCGAGTAGTTAGAAGCTTTGCATTTTCAGTCTGATAAGCTTGATTGGTCTTTACAGGAAAAGAATAACAGTGAAGTAGAAGTAATTTGTCATGGCTGCGAATTCTGGGAAATCGGTGAAGAACGTGCAGCTCAATAAGGAGGCGATACCTAATAAACAAGTAGCAGTGGTAACCGGAGCGGGAGGAGAATTGGAAGCATATTCCGTTTATGTAGCTAATGTTGACTATGGGTGCACAGAGGACGAGTTAAAGGCACATTTCGAGAGGTGCGGGAGAGTGAAACGCCTTACTATTCCTAAAAACGAGTATGGGAACCCACGAGGGTATGTTTTCGTGGAGTTTTCAGATGTAAACAGCGTGGCGAAAGCCCTGGCCGAACTGAATGGCTCCATCCTCCGGTCCAGAGAGATCACCGTGTCTCGCGCCAAAAGTAACGGCCGAAATTGGAACAACCCCAACAACAACATCAACAGCGCCATTCGCCTCCCCTCCGAACAGCGGCCTCCAAAGAATTGGAGAAGCGTGAGTGCCAATCCTAACAGATCATCGTCGAGACCACCATATGCAAACACGAACAACCGCCCCATTCCCATTCAGCAGCAGCCTCGTTCGTCGTCCTCCAATTGGCGTTTGAACTACGTTCGGGCAACAGGAACAACGACAAACAGCGCCACTCCTAATCATGAAAATAGAGACAACAGCATACAAGAAGAAGCGTTAATGGGAGGTGGAGGAGAGGAATTCGACAGGTACTCGGTTTATGTAGATAATGTGGACTACTGGTGCACAGCAGTGGATTTGCGCATACATTTTGAGCGCTGCGGAACAGTGAATCGTATTAACATACCTGCAAACGAGTTCGGAAACCCACAGGGATATGCGTTCGTGGAGTTCTCAGATTTGAGCAGCGCCGACAAAGCCCTCGAGCTGAATGGTTCCATCCTCCGGTCCCTAGAGATCACCGTGTCTCGCAAAAGGAACCGTAATAATAAAAATAACACAGGCCGAGGGTTTGGCGGCACCGCCCAACAGCAGCCGTCAGCTAATTCCACAAATGTGGGCGCCTATTCTAGCAGATCATCACGTCCAAACACAAATACCTAACAGATCCGTCCAGCCGCAGAAACCTCGCTCCAGCTTCGTACGAGCTATAGGAATCACCACGACCACAACTCCTGCTCATATTGAAAATCCAAACAACCACACCCGAGCTGCTGGACGCCCCACTACATCACCCGGTTCCACAACTCCTGCTCATATTGAAAATCCAAACAACCACACCCGAGCTGCTGGACGCCCCACTACATCACCCAGTTCCACAACTCCTGCTCATATTGAAAATCCAAACAACCACACCCGAGCTGCTGGACGCCCCACTACATCACCCGGTTCCACAACTCCTGCTCATATTGAAAATCCAAACAACCACACCCGAGCTGCTGGACGCCCCACTACATCACCCAGTTCCACAACTCCTGCTCATATTGAAAATCCAAACAACCACACCCGAGCTGCTGGACGCCCCACTACATCACCCAGTTCCTGACCGCGTGTCAAATTTTTGCTTGGCACATCATGACATTGATTTTCGTTCATAACATTGTTAGGGTGATTTTAGTTATGACATTGATTTTAACCATAATATTTTATTTTAACATTAAATGGATATTTATATTTTTCATATTTCATCATTGTAAGTCAACTTTTGTTAATCACATTTTTATCTCATTACGACGTAAATTTTTGTTAATTATATTCACATATTGATATATGCTCATCACATTGTATTATTCATGTACAATAACAATCCATGAAATTGTCTTGTCATGCGATAATTATATTCACATATCACATTGTGACATTAATTTTTTTATCACATTACGACATTAAATTTTGTTCGTTAGATTGAGATGTTGATATATGCTCATCACATTATACTATTGGTTTTTGTTTTTCACTTTGTGATATTTTTTTAACATGGTTGAGCTTTTTTGGAAATTGTTCTTTATGGTCAAATGTGGACAATTGTGGGTGAAAAGTTTGACCTTGATTATCAATGCTTGTATGATCATGACCATGGTTGATATTGAATAACCACAATTAGCTTTGGTCAACAATGGATGACTATAGGTGAACATGAACGACCACAATCATCAATGTTTTATTATAGAGGAAGATGGTTGACCATGGCTATCAATATTTAATTATTGATAAATATGGTTGACCATAGTTGAACATTGTTGAGCTCGTATGAAAATTGAAGAGCTAGTTTGAACATGGTTGACCATTGCAAAGGTAGTTTGGCAATCATTCAACTAGTTGGATGATGATTGTCAACACGTAGCAACAGATGTATATGATGGACTATGTTGATTAAGGTTGAACATAGTTGACTATGTTGATTATGGTTGACTACGATTATATTATTATAAATATTATATTATATTATCAAGTTAATATTATTAATATACAAAATAATTATTATTAAAATTAATTTTTGAGTTATATATTTAAATTACAAAGTATGTTGTATCATTAAAATAGGCTATTAAATTTTTGTAGAAGTTAAACTATTATGTTTTCATTACTAAGTTATAATTATGTAATTAAATAAGAAATAAGGTTGATAAAATAAAGTACATGTTGGCATTGTTTTCATTGATGGAAAAAGCGCAATAGAAGAAAAGAAGTAGCAGCAAGGAGAAATGAAGTAGCAACAACAAGCATTGTGATCAAGGAAAAGAAGCAGAGGAAGACACATGTTGTTATAGATTTAAAGTAGCAAGCAAAGGAGTAGCCAACACAAGGAGCAACATACAAAGGATCAACTTGCACAAGGAGAAGCAAGCAAAGGAGCAGCACAAGAGCAGTAAGCAAGGGAGAAACACAAAGGAGTTGTGATATGCTTGGATAATGTTGAAAATATTGCGATATTGAAGAATTTGTTGTGATGTGAAATTGTTGATTGCTCTGAATTGTTGTGATGCAAAGGAAAGACTCCAAATCAAAGGAAAAGATTTTTGTGATGCATTAATGATAAATATTGGTATTTGATGTAGGAATTAGGTTGATGAATTTAATGATTACATGTGGATGAAATTAATATTGGATGGATTATTTATTTTGTGTTCTATATTCAAGATATGAAGAGTTTGGAAACAAATGGGTGGAAGGCAAAGAGTCTAGCCTATTCACTTCATATTCCTATGTGGGATACAAACAACCAAAAAAACTATCTTTATAAAATATGTTATTTTGGAAGGCATTGGAGAGGTTAGGGAATTGGAGAATGTGAGGGAGATGATTGAGATATTATACATTATTTACCTCAAACTTATGAGGTTGATGTGAAACAAATTTGAAGGGAAGAAGGTGCAGAAATGAAGATGGAGACATGTAGAAATTATGACTAGGTAAACCAACACATTCTTATTTCATGTTTGCATCAAGATATGGCAGTGTCCTTTCAAGTAGTGGCTTGATAAACATCAAGTTGGAGCCTGTTGAGGTAGGAGCCTCTTGTGGGTTGTAGCCTACAGAAAACATATAGGAGTTGGAGCTTCCTTGCATGTTGCAGCTTGTGGAAAATTGAGGTAGCAACCTATTGTAGGTTGGAACGTATAATAATCAGATGTAATAAGGAGGGAGCAGTTTGCCTTTTCATCACACCAATAATAAAATCATGGCTTTATCCCATGGGTTTCCACATATATCTGGTGTCAATATGTGTTATTATTATGTGTTGAAAAGATGTTTTGTTCGCGTATTAAATGTTGTTCACATATTCAATCCGTTGGTCATAATTTGTTAATTTTCTCATGTAATGGTCTATTTAATGAGATTAATGAAA
>APFE031618608.1:0-11455 GCA_000404065.3 Pinus taeda | reverse complement strand
TCCAATTTCGATAAGTATTCATGGAGATATGAATTTATTTGTGTTATGGGACAATTTGTCAAGGTTGGCCAACAACCAAATAAACCCCACATGTGCTCAACATTGTAGTATAAATAGAGGTGCCTTGAAAGTTATTTGGACACACTCACTTGGGATTTCTTCCTCTCTACTTTGCTTTGGGATTTAGTAGGAGGAGAGATCCTAAGGGATAACCTTGCCCTAATAGAGAAAGGTTCTATGCTATCTAGAGGGAGTGCCCTAGGGTCTACGTTGCCCAAATGAAGAAGCCCTAGTCAGCCTTAACGCAATGATGGAGGAGGCTACTATAGCACAGCAAGGAGAAGTTCTAAACTGCTCTCAACGCTGGTGTAGAAGAGACCTAAGCTGCTGTCCTAGAGAAGAGACCTAGCCCTAGCCGCAGATCTAAATGGAGCCACAAACTAGCCCTAGCTGCAGGTGGAAAGGAGACTCAGCTGTAGATGGAGGAGAGCTCTAGCAGCGGTTAAGGTAGAGGTCTGGCAGCAGTTAAAGAAGGCCTATAAAGGAGGCCTAAATCCGCAATTAGAGGAGGCCTAAATCCGCAGTTAGAGGAGGCCTAAGTCCGCAATAAAAAGATGCCATATTCATAGCAATTGAGGAGACCTATACACAGCGAGAAAAGGAGACCTAGCCACGTAAGAAGGACCTATGTGTGCTGTAGGTGACAACATGGAAATCTGTGTGCTGTAGGTGTTACAGTGGGACAACAATATTACTGTACATGATGCAATACATGGACAACGAGTACATGAAACAATACATGGGGTAGCAAGGTACATGTCTAGTTGGGACAGCGAGTGCATGGAGCAGCAAGGTACAACATGTCTAGATGGGACATCTAGTACTTGGAGCAGCAAGGTACAACATGTCTAGATGGGACAACTAGTACATGGTGCAGCAAAGCAGCAATGGTACTTGGGACAACAATGAAGCTTGATGGAGCAAGCAAACGAGACAACATTATGGTAAACATGGAATGGCAATGTCACTAACAATGGGACAACAATATGGTACATGGGACAATAATGACAACTTAAGGTGCAACGGTATGATGTGTACAACATGGTCATGAGGTCCAACAATGTGATGATGTGTACAACATGGTCATGAGGTCCAACAATGTGATGATGGGTGCAGCATGGTGTAGCACAGTGAGGTGCAACACGATCACGAGATGCAACACAATGATAGGTGAAGGAATCAGCTTGGAGAATTAGTGGAAGCAACTTGTCTTCAACTGATCTCATGTAGAGATGATCTATTTTTACCTAGGAAGTCTAATTGTTGACTTCGGTTGTAAATGTACTATCTCTCTCATTCTCTCTGTGCTGAACTATTGAAGAACATATAAAAAGAATTGATCAAGGGTTTCCCCACATTGGGGTTTGTCCCTGTTTAGTGCCACATCTTGTGTCTTGTCTTGGCTTGTTTTTTGTGATTTATGTTTATTTTAATGTTGATGATGTGATTGCTACTCTGGAAAAGATATTAAACTAACTATGAAAACTGAAATAAATTGCTCTAAGCATAGAACATACTTAAAATTAACATGGTTGCCTTAGGATTGGAAGCCACCCACATCTGGGAACGAGTTGCATATTGTTATTAGTTTTCCTTTTAATGTTATAAAATTTGTTATTATATAAATATATCATTTATTATATTTTGCATTTCGTGATTCGATGCATGGAAGGTAAGTAATCTCATTAATATCATCTTTATAATTGGATAATAATTTTAAAGGAGTTAGGAGGGCATGTCGGAAGTACTCTTTGGATAGGGAAAGTGTCGGGTAATCATCTTAAATTTCAGCTTTCCCAAAAGTTGAAAGTTATATTTTTTTGTTTAGAATTGGTAGACTTGGCGCTTCTCACTATAAGGATATTTGGATTGAGTCAATGGGACCCCACTAATGGGTAAGGCTAATGTAAATCAACATGTCATGCCAATGGGCCAATAATGGCATTGGCGCAATATAAAGCTAGTTAACATGTGGTTTTCAATATTCATCAATTCTATATATTTAAACAAGGGTTTTTTTTCACTTTATTTAAACAAGGAAATGATGACAATGTATTACTAACGATATCGATTGACAATCTAAGTTACACTAACAAAAACAAAATTAAAAAAAGAGGTGGATTTTGGCACAATCTTTAATATATGTATTCATTGGAGGTTATGATGACAGTGTATTACTAACAATATCGATTGACAATGTAAGTTACACTAACAAAAACAAAATTAAAAAAAGAGGTGGATTTTGGCAAAATCTTTGATATATGTATTCCATTACAATGATGTAAGAAAAACAAATGGCAAGAGGATGATAGGTCAATTTGGTTGTTAATGCTTTGGGGCCATAACAAGTGCTAATGTAGGATATTGTTTGTAATGTGCTGGGCCAAGTAAATAAGGTTATGATAACAATGTATCACTAACAATATTGATTGACAATGTAAGTTACACTAGCAAAAACAAAATTAAAAAAAGGGGTGGATTTTGGCACAATCTTTGATATATGTATTCATTACAATGATGTAAGAAAAACAAATGGCAAGAGGACGATAGGTCAATTTGGTTGTTAATGCTTTGGGGCCATAACAAGTGCTAATGTAGGATATTGTTTGTAATGTGCTTGGCCAGGTGATCAAAATGTGTATGTGGTCATGTCTTGGAAATTTTTTCTTGCCTTGTAAGCTTGGCCAGTGGATAAAGTATAGGAAACAATCTATTAGTGTGTAGGGCCAGGGGCTCTTGCCTCACCAACTTTTTCTAGGTTTATAAGCTTAGTCCATGGAGAGAGAGAGAGTATAAGAACCAATTTATTAATATGTAGGGGCATGTTAGTTAAATTGTATTCTTGGTTGATTGAGAATTGCAAGAATTTGTGTAAAGGTGCATTGGGGTAAAAACAAATAGAGGCCTAAAAGGAGGTCCATTACGAGCTTTTGAAGTTAAATGGGCGATGGAGTTGTGAGGCACACTAATGCGTAGTGCATTGTTTTCCAAATAGTATGAACAATGAGAGAGTTTGGAATATATTTGTTGGTTATCCTCAATGAAGGCATTTACATCACACAAACATTGCTCATTGAAAGTTCTCCTTAGCCAATTATTGCATGAAAGGTAACTATACAATTCGTGAGTGCATGTCTAGATATATCATGGGCTAAATTAGACAGCCAAATCATTTGAGTCATTTGTCATGGGTAAATCAAGTAGTGAGACTAATCGACTCACTTATCATGTCCTCGAAAACCCACAACCAAATATCGCAGGTGTAACTTTCAATGTGTCTTAAATTCAAGAGATGCTTACTCACATTTATGGATGAAATTTTTAGTTACTCATCAAACTAGAATGTCATAAAGTGAATGTAACTTACACAAAAGGAATGAACCAAAAACATACCACTTGTGCTTAAAATGTTTGGAAGCATTTTATTGTACAATAAAGCTTTTAAGCGAAATAAAATTTATCTCAATTTGAAATTTATTAAAAATGTAAAAAAACCCAAATTTATTAAAAAAAAAAAAATTTGACACTTCAGACATTTGAAAATAAATTTAGTTATTTTATAAATATTACATACGTATTCAAATTTAGATTGCTTAAAGTATTTTAATTTTTTTTAATTAGCCATTTATAGTTTAATTTTTTTTAATTAGCCATTTATAGTTTTAAAGGTGTATAATGTTTTTAAAAATTAATAGACTTTTAAAAATTATTGCACGATGAGAATGTATTCATACAAACAAATGTATATTAATAGCTCATAAGAATAACTCAAGTATCCAATTTTGGGAAGTTAATCTCCTCGTGAAATGCGATAACATGTTAGTAGAATAATTTACTTCAAGTGGATAGATTAATATTGGTTGCTCATCAAGATAATATACTAATTTTCATGGGATATAAACATTTATTCTAATAATTTACTTCAAGTTGGGCAGAATAATACTCATTGCGCATTAAGATAATGCTAATTTTCATGGGATTAAACATTTATTCCAATAATCTTTTCCAGGGGAACCATACTTTCAGAAGCATTCCAATTGAAGGATGAGAGGAATTTATAATTTAGGATTGATAAGTGAGATACATAGGCTTTTACAAATTTCATATTCTTCCAGGAAATGTTAGGTAAAAACTAAAATAAATTCATTTCAGTGAGACTTGCTGACTCCACCTAGTACTAAGAGAGACCCTCAGCTTGTTGCTGCAAGACTACGTAATGATTTGGAAAGTTGAGTTCAACATTTTCATGTTGGAGCCCGTGTAAACTGCATTCAACAATTTCCTCTTCTTCAAATCTTGTGTCCGTTTCATGGAGTATCTTGTCCATTCAATGGAGTATCTTTTCATGTCTAGGAGTTTCCAAAATTATTTTTTGTTTTAGTTGTAAAATTTCAGGAAATTTTAATAGAATAGGATGAACCAGCTAACAAAAAAAACATAATTCATTTAAACCAAGAAGCTCCTGCACCCTGCAAACTTTCCAAAAGCCTTCCTATCATGATGTGCAACTCAAACATCGTAGATGCAACAACTTGAAGATGTTATAATGAACATGTGATTGAAATTTGGCTCCTAATCTCTTTTCTTAAAAGATGTAGCGTCTATTAGTTACACTACGAGTTGCCAAATAAATCATTTCCCCAACTTGAACACAGTTTCCATCTCTTTGACTGCGTATTAACGACGATCCATTTCCTCCAAAATGATCCCGTCCTCTTCAAACCCCAAGACCCATTTCTACTAAAATAAAACAAACTCTTCTGAACACCGATCGGGCTCAAAGGGCCTCCTTTCAGAAGCAGAGCACCATACACATCGGAGTTCGTGGTTGCCTTTTCTGGTGCGCTGAGCTCAGGAGTAAGGCACCTTGAAGTGATGACGACCTTGGCTATCTAAGGATTCTTCTTGTGATCATATAGGCGAGCGAGGCTGAAGTCTCCGCGTCGACGATTGAGCTCCGCATCCAACAACACATTGCTCGCCTTCACGTCTCTGTGCACAACGCGTTGACGTCTTTATGAAGATCCACCAAATCCACTGCAGGTTGTCGATCGAAAGGCCAAGATTTGGTCGACGACGCCCTGCCAAGTGTGCAGATACATAGGCGTGCAGATCTGGCCATTCCGGGCCTACTTAGTGGCGCAGATAGATTGCCCTAGATTTGGCAAAACAGGGTATTGCCAAGTGGTGAAGATATATTGCTCATCTGGCTAACGAGACAATTGACCCTTGGCCAATGAGATGCTGCCAGGTGTAGCTCTAATGGAGGCCCAGATGGGCCAGCAAGATGCTGCCAAATGTCGCGATGTTGTTGTCTTAGACCTGCCAACGAGATGTTGCCAAGTGTCGCCCTGCGGTAGGCCCAAATCGGGGCAACGAGATGCTGCCAAGTGTCACCCTGCGGTAGGCCCAGATCGGGGCAACGAGATGCTGCCAAGTGTCGCCCTGCGGTAGGCCCAGATCGGGGCAACGAGATGCTGCCAAGTGTCGCCCTGTGGTAGGCCCAGATCGGGGCAACGAGATGCTGCCAAGTGTCGCCTTGTGGTAAGCCCACATCGGGGCAAGGAGATGCTGCCAAGTGTCGCCCTGTGGTAACACCAGATCTGGCCAACAAGATGCTGCCAAGTGTCGCCCTGTGGTAGGTTGAGATTTGGCCAACGAGATGTTGCCAAGTGTCTCGCTGTGGTAGGCTAATATCTTGCCAACGACATGCTGCCAATTGTCGCCCTGTGGTAGGTTGAGATCTGGCCAACGAGATGCTGACAAGTGTCGCTGTGGTAGGCCCATATTCGGCCAACGAGATGCTGCCAAGTGTCTCGCTGTGGTAGGCCCATATTCGACCAACGAGATGCTGCCAAGTGTCTCTCTATGGTAGGCTCATATCTGGCCAACGCTCTGCTGTCAAGTGTTGCTTTGTGGTAGGCCCATATTTGGCCAACGAGCTCCGGCCAGGTGTCGCTCTGTGGTAGGCCCAGATGGGGCAAAGAGATGCAGCCAAGTGTCACCCTGTGGTAAGCCCACATCGGGGCAACGAGGCGCTGCCAAGTGTCGCCCTGTGGTAGGCCCACATCGGGGCAACAAGACACTGCCAAGTGTCGCCCTGTGGGAGGCCCAGATCGGGGCAACACGATGCTGCCAAGTGTCGCCCTGTGGTAAGACCAGATCTGGAGGAGGTTGTGCTCAGGAGGAGGTTTTCTAGTGCAATGGAGACGAGGTTGTGCTCAGGAGGAGGCAGAAATGTAGACTAAAAGTTCGAGATTAAAGAGAGATGTGGGAGGAGACAAGGAATCAAGAGAGTTGTGAGACAAGCCCATGTAGAGTATAAATCACAAAGAGTATAATTCATCAAACATAGGTTTAAATAGTGATTTGAGTCACATGTGATCCATGAAATAACAATCATTGGTATTTGTAGTTCTCATGCAAACACTAAAGTCTTCTTACTTTAATACCTTCATTATTATTTTAGATACCAATGAAAATTAATAAGATGCTAAATTTAGATCTCATACCAATCTTCATAAGTCACCAAAAAAGCTAATGAATTTGAATTACAATTTCACTTCAACATTTTAATTTTAGCTTCTATTGGTTCATATATTTCAAATAAATAATATGAAAATTAATCCAAATTTGAAAAAAAAAAATGAAAATTCTCAAATTTATCACCAAAAAATCTAATATATTTAAGTTACAATTTCACTTCAACATTTTAATATTAAAACTATCCTTGAGTCGGGAAAAAAAAAGGCAATGAGTTATAATTTCACTTTAACATTTTAATTATAGCTTCAATAGATTCATAATGTCAAATGAATCTCTGTGGAAATCATATGAAACTTGGTTTAAATTTGAAAAGAATGGGCAAATTTACGATAAATCATGGTGATAAATAATCACAAAAAGAGAAAGTAGTAAAATGATCTTAAAAACGGAAAATACATGAATAAGAAAAAAGAAATTGAAAAGCAAAAAAGCTCGAAAACAATAATCATTGCAATGTTACCACAAATCGAACCCACCACACGCCGCCTTTCTTGTAATCAAGGATGACCTTGCAAATCGACCTTATTTGATTTGCAGCAAATAGTGCCATGCTTTAATAAATATATAGGAAACATTGATTTGTCAAATGATACTTTAATTTATAATTTAAATTCAAATCTATTATACAAAATCTAAATTTATGATATATATTCTAAATGAAAATTCAAGTTCAAATCATAATTTCTTAACTCACTTAATCTCATTCAAGTTCAAATTATAATTTCTTAACTCACTTAATCTCCTTAAGTTATTAAAATTAGTTCATATAATTCATCAATTTCAATAGAATTTCCTTATTTAATTAGACATTAATATTTATAATTTTTTAAATATTTTAATATTTTATTATTTATTTAATTTTTAAATTTATAATCATTTTAAAATTAGAAATTAATAATTTATTAAATTCTATACTATATTTTATATTAATAATAATAAATAATATAAACAACAACCCAAAATGTTTGAATAAACCTATATAATATAAAGTGACAACCGAAAATGTTTGAATAAACTTATATAATATAAAGTTACTATGTTTATATAATATAAAAAAATAAGTTATATTGGGAATGTTTTTTAAGATTAACCATATATATAAATTTTTATAAATGTTAATTTTATTTTATAAATATAATATAAAAAAGTAAGTTATAATTGTAAATTTTTTAAGATTGACCCCATATATATATATATTAAATAAATAAATAATTTTTTTATAGATGTTAATTTTATTTTATAGTTAATTGTTTACTAGTCAAAACACTATAAGAATTTGAATTCCTGAGTATGGGATTCAATTACAATTACAGGTACATTTCCCCTGAACTTTGCTCTCGTAGCAAACTTCAATCTTTTCATTTAGATTTTTTTACGTTAATTTCTTCTTAGTCAAACCACAGTAAGAATAGGGTATCAAAGCAGCCTTATAATCAGTATTTTCTTTTAACGGAGTCAAATATAATCATTATTTTCTTTTAACGGAGTGAAATCGAAGTCAAACAAGCCCGGTAATAAGTATTTTCTTTTAATTGAATAAGTATTTTAACCGGTTTCTTTAGAAGTCGGTGGACTTCTATTGATTCCTTTAGCTGAGTTATCGATTCATCAAATTTTCTAAATAATTTTTTTATTGGTATTATTTATTTAGCTGAGTGACGTTCTCCGCCACATCTGAAAACTCGAACGAATGCTCTTCATTTAAAAGCAATAAAAAAAATAGAATAGATTTTAAACACATGAAAGCCCGGTTTTCAAAAATATTATTTAAAAGCAGAAAAGCACATGACAACTCAGCACAGTTTAAAAGATTGGTTTAAGCAATGGTGATTAAAATATAGGTTTAACAACTTGAACACAGAGGTAAAAAGAAAAAAAAAGAAGAAGCTTAAAACGAAATCCTGGCTGCCTTTTCAGGAATGCTTGAGTGATTATATAGTAGCGACTGGCAGTTGATGAATGAAGAGTGATAGTAATTGGCAATGGAGATTAGGTTGTGCTTAGGAGGAGGAATTTTTACACAGTCCGAAAACCAGAGGGAAGGAAAGGTCGCAGGCGATTGGGGTACTTTTCTGTTCCCTTGGTTTAATCAGTTTGTCCCTTTAATTCATTCCACAGGGAATTTTGAATAACCTGACGAATTTTGTTTTTCTGTTGAATGATTGAATAGGTTAAGCATGGATTGGACTCTGTTAGGTCTTTCTTTCTTTCTCTCTCAGACACTGTGCTGTGATGCTCTAGCAGTTGTTTCCAATTAACCGCGGACGCGAGATCTTTTAACCATTTTTAAATTTTGAATTGAAGCAATACCCATGCTTTCTTGAAAATTTGACTTTCAAAATAAAATTTCAGAAAAGCTAACCGTTAAGAAAAGCCTAAAAAGATGGCATGATTCACTATATATAGAACTCATCCACAATCTCATTAATGTATATTTCGTCTGTCTCTGATCTTCTCTCAGGCGTTGGTGGTTTGGCGTGTTATGATTGAATGTGTGGAGCGCTCCCATTTTTTTGTCCGCGTGTTTGAACTTTGTTCTCTTTTTTTTTTGTGTGGGGCTATGCCTGTTTCTTTGTTTCTTTGTGCTGTATGTCATTGCTATTTTTGTGGTTATGCATGGTGTGTTTGTGAAATCAATGCCTGTGAGAGAGAGTGTAGAACAGAGAGGAAAAAATTCTTAGAGAGCGAAAGATTCCGAGGCATAAGTATTTCTCGCCGTTCAATTACTGTACCAAACCAGCCAAGACAATCTCCATTCCTCTTCTCGTTCTGGTTGGATGGATGAGGTGAGGGAGATCTGGGTTTGTTTTTTTAATTTGATTTGATTCTTAAAATCAACCACAGTTGACGTATCGAATTCTCTCATTTCTGCTTTAATAACCTTAATTGTTTGCAGACTTTCTGTGCTAATGTGTATTTTTGTTTATTTAATTTCTGTTTGAAGCTTTTCTTCGATTATGTAAAAGTTGCAGAACTCAAGTGTAAATAGTGGAAAAATATTCTACAACGTATATTGTAGCACCTTCCCACTGCATCCTTGTGCGGTTTTCAGATTTGGTTACTTTCAATTAACAGCAATTGTGACTATTCAATAATTTATTTCTTCATTTTTCTCGGCTGATGGTGCTTTGTTTGTTTAATTCTTTCTGCCTCCAGAGCATCGGCTAATGAAAAGGTTATAATGAGGAGTTTCTGTGCTGTGATGTAAAGGTTATATACAGAAGCTAGAGCATCTATTCCAGTGCTTGCTCCGCTTTTTGAGCTGAGAATGAGGAGTTTCCAGAGTTTCAACCGCCGCAAAAGAAAGATGCCTAAGAAGCAAGGTTAGTATTATTTTGTTGATTGCCCTGTTCTGTAGATGTTTAGTTGTTTATTTTAGAAAGACGAAGTGGCGCGGCCTATTTATTTTCCTTGATATTCTCGTAACCATATTGTTAGGCGAAATGGCGCGGCCTATTTAAACAAAAGAAAAGAAATCTAGCCTATCTATACCCTTACCTTACAGATAGGTATTCATTTCCTTTGTTTTCTGAGGTTTAAACAAACAAAAATCTGGCCTATCTATACCCTTACAGACAATCTATATACCCTTACAGACAGATAGGTATTCCTTTCCTTTGTTCGATGACCCGAATGGTGGGTGATCCTGATGCTTCTTATGCTTTAGTAATTGCTCCGGCAGTATTCTATCATTAGTATTCAAACACCCAGGGCTTTGTTTGCATGCATAGTTTTAGAAATGAATTTATTGACTGGCTTTAATAGTTTTATGAATGAATTTGAGCATTATATATGTATTCTATCATTAGTATTCTAACATTCTACCTTGGACTTTAATTGCGTGGGATCGTTTAATGAATATTCTCACAACACCCAGGGCTTTGTTTGGGTGCATAGTTTTAGAAATGAATTTATTGATTGGCTTCAATAGTTTTATGAATGAATTTGAGCATTATATATGTATTCTATCATTAGTATTCTAACATTCTACCTTGGACTTTAATTGTGTGGGATCGTTTAATGAATATTCTCACAACACCCAGGGCTTTATTTGGGTGCATAGTTTTAGAAATGAATTTATTGATTGGCTTTAATAGTTTTATGAATGAATTTGAGCATTATATATGTGTGCGTTAGTGTGGTTAATTAGATTATCGGGTTATTTTTCCAGAATGTTCGTTCGTGAATAGGAGCGAGTTGTATTTTTTTGGCGGATCGTTAAGACTCGCCCCTTTCGGTTTCCCTTGATTGTGCAATTCGAAAGCGACAGCTCGGAAGAACCCCGGATATTGATTTAGACGTAGAGATGCCCGCAGGAAGATCCCATTCTATATTAGACGCAACTTTCTGTTTAACGCAACAATTCAATGGATGTTTTGATTGGTTAAGAAAGCACAGGGTGAAATTAATTTTGATGGCCTTCCTTTTCTCCACACTCGGTTTTATTATTGTTATTTACGGTCAAAGGGTGTGCCTGTTGCAATATATCGTTTCGTTGCAGTAATATCGTTCGGTAGGGTTTTCAGTGAGCATATTCTAAACAGAGCGTACGATTTCGAACCTGGTTGTTGGCCCGGGACCACAAGTACCAGATACCTTTTCATGGGTAGGAACCATATGTACTTCATATGTATCTCTCTTTCCACTTAAACCAAAATCGGCTTCAATATATCCTTACACTTTCATCCTTCACTTTCAGGCCTCTTTGAGAGTGCTATATATAATTGTGTTTATAATTATTACCTGTTCATTGTTACTTTAATCCTTTTTTTTTTCACCTCAAACCCAAGCAAGCATTGCTTAGTTGAATCTAATCTTGAATAAATTCATCAAATATTTTGTTTAAATC
>APFE031618607.1:0-11470 GCA_000404065.3 Pinus taeda | reverse complement strand
ATAAGGTGAGCGAGCAGCATTAAATGGGATATTTGAATCATACCACCATCTAGCAATGTATTGATGAGAAGTTTCTTTGCATTGTTTTTTCCAATGTTGATCCAAAGTGGGTTGAGAACCTGGCTGGGAGGAAGTGGGATTAGAAGAGGCAATGTTTGCAGAAGATGAGAAATAACTTTGGATGTTTGATCTCTTTGTTCCTTTTAATGGTTGGCCAACAGTCACAGAAGGATGAACATAGTGAAAGGGGTCATTGGTGGAAGGGATAGAAGTGGAGTCTTGAATCTCATAATCATCATACCCACTCTCTTTCATGGCTTCTATTAATTCCCTCTTCCTTGCAATTTCATCTTGGATGGCCTTCTCCCTAGCCTTATCCTCATACATTTTTTCAAGCTTGGTAATGTATTCTGCCCTAATAGGACCTAAAATTGCATTTGGTGCATCACATGGCTTTACATTGCCTCTTATCCCAGCCAAGTGTTGTTTCAACCTAAGAATACCCCCACCCCCAATAGGTTTATGGCATAATTTGCATATCATTTTCCCATCAATTACATCACAATGAGCCCATGCACTGTCCTTTCCTTTTGGAGCCATGTTTGCTTGAAAAGTTGAAATAATAACAATTTGCAAAGAAATCTGCCATTTAAAAAAAATTTGCAGCTAAGCAACATGGAAAACCAAAGATAAATGTAGCAAAACAAATGCACATGCAAGGCTCAAGCTACAAAATTTGATAGCATAGAGCTAGAGTTTATAGCATACATGAATCATAGATGATAGAAGTGAGAACTAGAAGTAATAACACATAAAAAAAAACATTCATGGACAGCAGACTCAAATAAGGAATCATCAAGTGCAAATCCTTACCTGGAAATGCAAAATAGCTCCCTTAGCCTCCTCTTGAAGATGGCAACTCCACTGACAGCTACACACTATCTCCAAAATAGCTCCAACTCCAACTCCAAGATGACTACTTCAGCAAAAACTCCACACTCTCCAAGCTCACAAACAAACTCACAAACACTCACAAACACTCCAAATGAGTTGTGTGAGACAAATGAGAGTGAGAGGGGTCACTTATAGTGAAGGAGAGGGTCTTTTTGGAGGGAAAACACCCTTCCCTTCCCCCCAAAACCCCTAAACCGGAATCCAGAAACCGCTTTTTCTGTTTTCGGTGGGCTTGACCATTAACCGGCCGGTTTAGGACGGAACCGGCCGGTTTTCTAAAAACCGGCCGGTTCCATCCTAAACCGGCCGGTTAATGCCCGGTTAGGTCACTTTTCTGGCGATTAAGGGGTCCAAATCGGGTTTTCAGGCCGGTTCTGACCGGTGGCCCAGCTAACCGGCCGGTCAGACCGGTAACCAGTTTTTTCCGCCGGTTTTAAAAACATTGGTTTGAATATGATGAAAACGACATAGTTAGGCTATTTAAAATATTCTCTGAACTATCGAAAAACAATATGCTCTAACCACATGGATCTTCTTCAATATGCATAAATATAGAGGGTCATTTTAATGAGCACCGCATAATACTTGCAAAATAACCAAGTAACAAGGTGCAAACATGAATAGGAAATGGGCATCCATGGCCTCTCAATATGTAGGACAACAACAATATCGATAGAATGAACAATGTTTACAACACAAGATAGGGAGGGTGAAGCCAAGGCCATATGTTTTTTAGAAACCACCGTTCTTACCATGTGCTTAGTCTTTCCCTATTTCTGGTTTGTCAAATCCATAAGATTCAATTTTATCTTCAGTACATCGTTCTTCTGAGATTTTTTTTTATCTTATATGTGGTAAAAATGCATGAGTTTTATGGCAAGGGTCAAGACTCAAGACAAACTTCCTATTCTTGGGTTGTACATACGTTGGCTAAGCAGTCTTCTAAGTGCTTGAAGCTCTGTGGTATGCATAACAATGGACAGTGCACACTATAGAAAAGATGTCCGAAATCTTGGCCAGGGCCAGTCATGTTTGTCTGCCAAATGCTGTCTTCTTGGATGATGTGGAAGTGACTTCTATTATGTAAACTAACATATTTGATGGAGAGAATATGTCAAATGTTTCTAATGAGGCAAGGCCATATTTCCCTTTTATGGATGGAAGATTTTGTGAATCATAACAATGTTGTTCCTATTTTAGATCCTTACTGACTTTGGGGCATCTTACCTCCCAAGCCATCTCTCCAAATGCTAAGTCCTTTAACAAAGTGCAACCTTGGGAAACCTGGGAAGATTACCCATTGTCACCTCAATAATTCTTCCACTCATTTTAGGTAGGTATTTTAGGCACATGGTGGGAAACCCTAGAAAATGTTACCTCCCAAGCCCTCTGTCCAAATGCTACTAAGTCCTTTAGCAAAGTGCAACCTAGGGAAACTTGGGAAGATTGCCCATTATCACCTCAACAATTCTTCCACTCATTTTAGGCTAGTATTTTTAGGCACATGGTGGGAAACCCTAGAAAATATATGTTTTATGATGTTTTGTAAAGAAGAAAGTGGATGATGGAACCAAGATCAGTGCCTATATTGTTGGGTTATGACGTCAAGATTAATGAACAAGAGGGTTTGAATATGATGAAAAAGGCATAGTTAGGCTATTTACAATATTCTCTGAACTATCGAAAAACAATATGCTCTAACCACATGGATCTTCTCCAATATGCATAAATATAGAGGGTCATTCTAATGAGCACCTCACAATACTTGCAAAATAACCAAGTAACGACGTGCAAGCATGAATAGGAAATGGGCATCCATGGCCTCTCAGTATGTAGGAAAACATCAATATCCATGTAATGAACAATGATTACAACACAAGATAGGGAGGGTGAAACCAAGGCCATATGTTTTTTAGAAACCACCGTTCTTACCGTGTGCTTAGTCTTTCCCTATTTATGGTTAGTCAAATCCATAAGGTTCAACTTTATCTTCATTACATCATTCTTCTGAGAATTTTGTCTTATATGTGGTAAAAATGCATGAGTTTTATGGCAAGGGTCAAGACTAAAGATAAACTTCCTATTCTTGGGTTTTACATACGTTGGCTAAGCAGTCTTCTTTGTGCTTGAAGCTCCGTGGTCCACATAACAATGGCTAATGCATACCATAGAAAAGATGTTTGAAATCTTGGCCAGGGCCAGTCATGTTTGTCTGCCAAATGCCGTCTTCCAGGATGATGTGGTAGTGACTTCTATTATGTAAAGTAACATATTTGATGGAGAGAATATGTCAAATGTTTCTAATGAGGCAGGGCCATAATTTCCGTTTATGGATGAAGGATTTTGTGAATCATAACAATGTTGTTCCTATTTTAGATCCTCACTGACTTTGGGGCATGTTACCTCCCAAGCCATCTCTCCAAATGCTACTAAGTCCTTTAACAAAGCGCAACCTAGGGAAATTTGTGAAGATTGCCCATTGTCGCCTCAACATTTCTTCCACTCATTTTAGGCTGGTATTTTAGGCACATGGTGGGAAACCCTAGAAAATGTTACCTCCCAAGCCATCTGTCCAAATGCTACTAAGTCCTTTAACAAAGTGCAACCTAGGGAAACTTGGGAAGATTGCACATTGTCACCTCAATAATTCTTCCACTCATTTTAGGCTAGTATTTTTAGGCACATGGTGGGAAACCCTAGAGAATATATGTTTTATGATGTTTTGTAAAGAAGAAAGTGGATGGTGGAACCAAGATAAGTGCCTATATTGTTGGGTTCTGAAGTCAAGATCAATGAACAAGAGAGTTTGAATATGATGAAAAAGGCATAGTTAGGCTAGTTACAATATTCTCTGAACTATCGAAAAAAAAATAATGTCTAACCACATGGATCTTCTTCAATATTATGCATAAATATAGAGGGCCATTCTAATGAGCACCTCACAATGCTTGCAAAATAACCAAGTAACAACATGCAAGCATGAATAGGAAATGGGCATCCATGGCCTCTCAATATGTAGAACAACAAAAATATCGATAGAATGAACAATGATTACAACACAAGATAGGGTGGGTGAAACCAGGCCATATGTTTTTTAGAAACCATCATTCTTACCATGTGCTTAGTCTTTCCCTATTTCTGGTTTGTCAAATCCGTAAGGTTCAGTTTTATCTTCATTACATCATTCTTTTGGGATTTTTTTGCCCTATATGTGGTAAAAATGTACGAGTTTTATGGCATGGGTCAAGACTCAGGACAAACTTCCTATTCTTGGGTTGCACATACATTGGCTAAGAAGTTTTCTTTGTGCTTGAAGCTTTGTGGTACACATAACAATGGACAATGCACGCCATAGAAAAGATGTTTGAAATCTTGGCCAGGGCCAGTTATGTTTGTCTGCCAAACGCTGTCTTTCAGGATGATGTGGTAGTGACTTCTATTATGTAAAGTAACATATTTGATGGAGAGAATATGTCAAATGTTTCTAATGAGGTAGGGCCATATTTTCCATTTATTGATGGAGGATTTTGTGAATCATAACAATGTTGTTCCTATTTTAGATCCCTACTGACTTTGGGGCATGTTACATCCCAAGCCATCTCTCCAAATGCTACTAAGTCCTTTAACAAAGTGCAACCTAGGGAAACTTGGGAAGATTGCCCAATATCGCCTCAACAATTCTTCCACTCATTTTAGGCAGGTATTTTAGGTACATGGGGAAACCCTTGAAAAAGTTACCTCCTAGGCCATCTCTCCAAATGCTACTAAGTCCTTTAACAAAGTGCAACCTAGGGAAACTTGGGAAGATTACCCATTGTCACCTCAACAATTCGTCCACTCTTTTAGGCTAGTATTTTTAGGCACATGGTGGGAAACCCTAGAAAATATATGTTTTATGATGTTTTGTAAAGAAGAAAGTGGAAGGTGGAACCAAGATAAGTGCCCATATTGTTGGGTTGTGAAGTCAAGATCAATGAAAAAGAGGGTTTGAATATGATTGAAAAGGCATAGTTAGGCTATTTACAATATTCTCTGAACGATCGAAAAACAATATGCTCTAACCACATGGATCTTCTTCAATATGCATAAATATAGAGGGTCATTCTAATGAGCACCTCACAATACTTGTAAAATAACCATGTAACAACGTGCAAGCATGAATGGGAAATGGGTATCCATGGCCTCTCACCATGTAGGAAAACAACAATATCCATAGAATGAACAATGATTACAACACAAGATAGGGACGGTGAAACTAAGGCCATATGTTTTTTAGAAAACACCGTTCTTACCATGTGCTTAGTCTTTCCCTATTTCTGGTTTGTCAAATCCATAAGGTTCAGTTTTTTCTTCATTACATCATTCTTCTGAGAGTTTTGTCTTATATGTGGTAAAAATGCATGAATTTTATGGCAAGGGTCAAGACTCAAGATAAACTTTCTATTGTTGGGTTGCACATACGTTGGCTAAGCAGTCTTCTTTATACTTGAAGCTCTGTGGTACGCATAACCATGGACAATGCACACCATAGAAAAGATATCTGAAATCTTGGCCAGGGCTAGTCATGTTTTTCTGCCAAATGCTGTCTTCCAGGATGATGTGGTAGTCATTTCTATTATGTAAAGTAACATATATCATGGACATAATATGTCAAATGTTTCTAATGAGGTAGGGCCATATTTTCCATTTATGGACGGAGGATTTTGTGAATCATAACAATGTTGTTCCTATTTTATATCCTTACTGACTTTGGGGCATGTTACCTCACAAGCCATTTCTCCAAATGCTACTAAGTCCTTTAACAAAGTGCAACCTAGGGAAACCTAGGAAGATTGCCCATTGTCACCTCAACAATTGTTCCACTCATTTTAGGTTGGTATTTTAGGCACATGGCGGGAAATCCTAGAAAATGTTACCTCCCAAGCCATCTCTCCAAATGCTACTAAGTCCTTTAACAAAGTGAAACCTAGGGAAACTTGGGAAGAATGCCCATTGTCACACAAACCTTCCCTTCATTTTAGGCTAGTATTTTTAGGCACATGGTGGGAAACCCTAGAAAATATATGTTTTATGATGTTTTGTAAAGAAGAAAGTGGATGGTGGAACCAAGATAAGTGCCTATATTGTTGGGTTATGAATTCAAGATCAATGAACAAGAGGGTTTGAATATGATGAAAAAGGCATAGTTAGGCTATTTACAATATTTTCTGAACTATCAAAAAACAATATGCTCTAACCACATGGATCGTTTTCAATATGCATAAATGTATAGGCCATAGGGTCATTCTAATGAGCACCTCACTATACTTGCAAAATAAACAAGTAACAACGTGCAAGCATGAATAGGAAATGGGCATCCATGGCCTCTCAATATGTAGGACAACAACAATATCCATAGAATGAACAATGATTACAACACAAGATAGGGTGGGTGAAACCAAGGCCATATGTTTTTTAGAAATCACGGTTCTTACCATGTGCTTAGTCTTTCCCTATTTCTGGTTTTTCAAATCCATAAGGTTCAGTTTTATCTTCATTACATCATTCTTTTGGGATTTTTTTGCCCTATATGTGTAAAAATGTACGAGTTTTATGGCATGGGTCAAGACTCAAGACAAACTTCCTATTCTTGGGTTGCACATACATTGGCTAAGAAGTTTTCTTTGTGCTTGAAGCTTTGTGGTACACATAACAATGGACAATGCACACCATAGAAAAGATGTTTGAAATCTTGGCCAGGGCCAGTTATGTTTGTCTGCCAAACGCCATCTTCCAGGATGATGTGGTAGTGACTTCTATTATGTAAAGTAACATATTTGATGGAGAGAATATGTCAAATGTTTCTAATGAGGTAGGGCCATATTTTCCATTTATTGATGGAGGATTTTGTGAATCATAACAATGTTGTTCCTATTTTAGATCCCTACTGACTTTGGGGCATGTTACCTCCCAAGCCATCTCTCCAAATGCTACTAAGTCCTTTAACAAAGTGCAACCTAGGGAAACCTGGGAAGATTGCCCAATATCGCCTCAACAATTCTTCCACTCATTTTAAGCGGGTATTTTAGGCACATGGGGAAACCCTTGAAAAAGTTACCTCCCAAGCCATCTCTTCAAATGCTACTAAGTCCTTTAACAAAGTGCAACCTAGGGAAACTTGGGAAGATTACCCATTGTCACCTCAACAATTCGTCCACTCATTTTAGGCTAGTATTTTTAGGCACATGGTGGGAAACCCTAGAAAATATATGTTTTATGATGTTTTGTAAAGAAGAAAGTGGAAGGTGGAACCAAGATAAGTGCCCATATTGTTGGGTTGTGAAGTCAAGATCAATGAACAAGAGGGTTTGAATATGATGAAAAAGGCATAGTTAGGCTATTTACAATATTCTCTAAACTATCAAAAAACAATATGCTCTAACCACATGGATCTTCTTCAATATGCATAAATATAGAGGGTCATTCTAGTGAGCACCTCACAATACTTGCAAAATAACCAAGTAACAACGTGCAAGCATGAATAGGAAATGGGCGTCCATGGCCTCTCAATATGTAGGACAACAGCAATATCCATAGAATGAACAATGATTATAAAACAAGATACAAGATAAGGAGGGTGAAACCAAGGCCATATGTTTTTAGAAACCACTGTTCTTACCATGTGCTTAGTCTTTCCCTATTTCTGGTTTGTCAAATCCACGAGGTTCAATTTTATCTTCATTACATCACTCTTATGAGAATTTTGTCTTATATGTGGTAAAAATGCATGAGTTTTATGGCAAGTGTCAAGACTCAAGATAAACTTCCTATTCTTGGGTTGCACATACGTTGGATAAGCATTCTTCTTTGTTCTTGAAGCTCTATGGCACACATAACAATGGACAATGCACACACCATAGAAAAGATGTCTGAAATCTTGGCCAGGGCCAGTCATGTTTGTCTGCCAAATGCCGTCTTCCAGGATGATGTGGTACTGACTTCTATTATGTAAAGTAACATATTTGATGGAGAGAATATGTCAAATGTTTCTAATGAGGCAGGGCCATATTTTCCATTTTTGGATGAAGAATTTTGTGAATCATAACAATGTTTTTCTTATTTTAGATCCTTACTGACTTTAGGGCATGTTACCTCCCAAGCCATCTCTCCAAATGCTACTAAGTCCTTTAACAAAGTGCAACCTAGGGAAATCGAGGAAGATTGCCCATTGTCACCTAAACAATTGTTACACTCATTTTAGGCTGGTATTTTAGGCACATGATGGGAAACCCTAGAAAATGTTACCTCCCAAGCCATCTGTCCAAATGCTTAAGTCCTTTAACAAAGTGCAACCTAGGGAAACTTAGGAAGATTGCACATTGTCACTTCAAAAACTCTTCCACTCATTTCAGGCTAGTATTTTTAGGCACATGGTGGGAAACCCTAGAAAATATATGTTTTATGATGTTTTGTAAAGAAGAAAGTGGATGGTGGAACCAAGATAAGTGCCTGTATTGTTGGGTTATGAAGTTAAGATCAATGAACAAGAGGGTTTGAATATGATGAAAAAGGCATCGTTAGGCTAGTTACAATATTCTCTGAACTATCGAAAAACAATAATGTATAACCACATGGATCTTCTTCAATATGCATAAATATAGGGGGTCATTCTAATGAGCACCTCACAATACTTGCAAAATAACCAAGTAACAACATGCAAGCATGAATAGGAAATGGGCATCCATGGCCTCTCAATATGTAGAACAACAACAATATCCATAGAATGAACAATGATTACAACACAAGATAGGGAGGGTGAAACTTCTACCCTAATGTCTTCTTTTTGGATCAAAATTTAGATTCTTCAAGGATTACACCAGCCCTTTGTAAGAGTAATTTACAGTCATCAAATCAACCCATTAAAAGTGGAAAAAATAAGAAAAACCTCACTCAGACTTGTCCTTGTTCCAATCCTCCAAAGATATCCAACTAAGTGCTTGGGGGAATTCCTTATCTTTCGACCATGCCTTAAGCAATTGAATCCTCTTTTATATTTACCTTTCAAACCAAACCTAATCAATAAAATAATAATAACCTAGAGTTAGGGTGTTCCTCATAGAGTAGTTGTTAGGGTTTGATTTAATTATAGGTTGATACATGTCAACTTCTCTTAGGGGGTTCTCTAAATATGTGAACAACTTACCTCCAATGATTTGTGGTGCCAGATAAAAAGCCCTGAGAATGCATTAGGTGCATTGTCGAACAATACATCCCTATTTTGAGGGTAAATAAATGATCAAGCAACAACAGGTCTTCTTATTCATCCTTGGAGTGGAGTGGTCCTCATCGAGTGATCCTTTTTTGACCATACAAATGCTACTAGTGCCACATGGCACTTTTCTAAATAGGTGTTCCTCTTTTGGCATCTTTCCCTACCATATTTTTTTGCTTTGAGCTTCCTCCAAGGTAGGGAATTTGCTCCTTTTCCATTTGTGTGAAAAGAAATACACCTACACCTTGATTTCAATCCATTGAATACTTTACCAGTCATTCATCATTGTAAACTCTCTTTTGAATTCTTTGAATAGTCTATCTTTGCAATCCTATCTTGCAACTGTACACTCGAACTTGCAATACATATAGATCTAAGCTCTCTTCCACCTTTTCAATGTTGATATTTGTTTGCATATAGAAAAATGTTTAATGGAAAGAGCTTAAGTGACATCTCTAACATTGCTCAAGAGATATTTGCTACTTACTATCACTTAAGTGATGCCTATGAGGGGAAAAGTTAAAAAAATAGAGACATATTTCACAATTTTTAATTGATTTTCAACATAAAAAATGTCTTTTTCATTAAAACTCAAGTTCAAATGTTGAATTTATACCTCAAATGTAGTGAGTTACATATCTAAAACTTCTCATCTTTAGATTTTTATGTAATCGATGGTGACCCCTTACATATTAATATTAATATTTTATTTTATTTTTTTAATAGAAAAATAAATAAAGTCCAATCTCTTAACTACTAAATCTTTATGCACAAGTTGCCCCTTTAACTTTTGCTAGCACAACAACAAACTATGGATTAAGGTTTTGTTTAATGAACAATCTATCCTTGAAATCTTATCTTGCAATTGTACACTTGAGTTTGCAATACATCTAGATCTATTCTCCCTTCCACCTTTTCCATACCATTATCTATTTGTATATAGAAAAATGTTTAATGGAATGTGCTTAGGTGACATTTCTAACATTACTTAAGAGATATTTTTTTGCCTATTGTCACTTAAGCGATTTTTATCAAGGATAAAAAGAAGAAAAAACAAAATTTACATTCTTTTCACTAATTTCATATATATTCTTTTTTCATTCAACAAACATCAGTTCAAACATTGAATTTTAACCCTAAATGTTGTGGTGAGTTACATGCCTACAACTTCCCCTCTTTACATTCGTATGTGATCCATGGTGACCCCTTATAAATCCTTTTCTTTTTAGAAAAATCTATTGACTCTAATCTCTTACCTGATAAATCTCTATGCATAATTTTCTCATTTAACGTTTTCTTGCATAACAATGGATCAAGGGTTAGGTTTTTGTTTAACTTATGTTTATAAAATTAAAGCCTATTTATCTTTTCCAATTGATTTTACAATATATTGATGAAAGTCATGCAACCTATTTTTCAATTATCTATTTTGTTCAAAATGTGATGTTCTTGTCAAGTTTAAGCACATAGGTGCACTACATTACTATAATTCCACCATACTAACCATTTTCAACAAACATAATAGAAGTGAAAACCTTTGCAATTAGTACTTTAAGGAGGTGTTTGTGTAGGTATTTTTTGGTGGGCATCAAATTGTAGTGCACTTGTGGGTCTAGTAGAAGAATGTGCATTGGTTTGCCAATGTAAACTAGGCACACTGCTTACTTAAAAATGGCCTAAAAATATTTGTTTGAATTTAGAGTGCTACAAGCATGCCAAACTTTCTGTTATGGATACATACATACTGATTGTGTTTTGGGCTCAAATGCAGGAAAAATAGTGACAATATCAAATGGATGATTCCTTAGATTTCTCATTCCATATCAAGCTCCCCCTTGTTATTTGTAGTATGCCATATTTTATTTATATTTTGATTATCTAATTGAATTTATGCCATCTTTGCATGCACATTTAAATAATTGCACAATGAATCTTGTAGGATCTTGATTCAAGATTGAGTTCAAATGCACAAGATATTCCACCAAGACATAAAAGCCACAAGCTCTTATATGAAACAAGAGACCTTACGTAAATTGTTAAACACACATGGGTAGCAAGAACAATATGAAAGATAAATCATGAGAGTACAATTTTTATTAACAAATGATTTACATTTATAGTACAATATGTGACTCTTGGGTTTCACATCCCAAGGTCTCTTGGACTCCTTTTGTCTATTCGGCTTCCAGACTAACCCATTGAGGATTAGGTGTCCAACATTCCCCCCCTTAATCCGAAGGGTTATGTATGAGTCCAAGAAGAGAG
>APFE031618604.1:34407-68592 GCA_000404065.3 Pinus taeda | reverse complement strand
AGGTGAGTCGTCACCTTACAACATGTTCAACTGCCTTTGAAGCTTTACAAAAGCTGAAAGAGCTCTATGACTCACATTCTGCACTTGAAATCGTCCAACTTATGATTAAACTCTTCACTCTTGAACTGCAAAATAATGACCCTCTTGCTCTTGCATCTGAAATAAAATCTATAGTGCATGATATCAAATCCACTAAAGTTGAGCTAGATATATCTCTTATTGCTTTTCTCAAAGCACTGTATCCTACATACTCCAATTATATTGAGTCTTTGCAAGCAAATGGAAATCTCAAGGATATAACCTTTGACTCTCTTGTGAAAAAGTTTGCTGAAAGAGAAAAAGCCTTTGGAAAGAAGACAATCCCTGAATCTTCTGAAGAGACTGTATGCCTGGCTCATAAAGAAAAATATCCTGCTCAAGATTCTACAAGAGGAAGAGGTGGACGAAGAGGAAGAGGAAGATACTTCAGAGGCAGGGAGGGCAGACATTCTCAAGGAGAAAAGGAAAATTTACATTGTATTCGCTGCAAAAGAAATGGATCACATGATGCCTCTACATGCAAGCTACCATGGGACAAAATTGAGCAGAGAAGAAACCAACATAAAGGTAAAAGTGATGATACAGACAAAGGTAAAGCACCTGAATCCGGTCACTATATTGAGGCACAATGTAACATTGGAATAAATGAAGATTTGTTTAACACTTGACTTGCTTCGTGGAAAAATGATTGGCTGCTTGATTCAGGAGCAACCTGTCACATGACTCATAGAAAAGACTTTTTTGAAGATTTCACTGACAATGTTGATGGAGTAGTTTACTTTGCAGATCAATAAAAAATCAAGCCATCAGGGCTTGGCACAATCAGGCTTAAACTACCTGGTCTCCTAGACTTTCTTCTTGATCATGTTTTATATCTCCCACAACTCAAGAGAAACTTGCTATCCTTGGTCCACATCCGCTAGCAAGGTCACTCCATTCATATGTTTGATGGAAAGCTTGAGGTGAGAAAATCATCTGATCACTCACTTGTCCTGAGGGGAATAGAAGAAGAAAGACTTCTCAAACTGCAAGGAACATCTGCTCATAAACAACATTTTTCATATATTTCTCATCATGAAGAAGGTACACTTCCATCAAGTTTATTATGGCATGCTAGATTTGGACATTTAAACTATGACAGTCCCCGTTTATTGAAGAAGAATGGTGTTGTTGGTTTGCCTACAATTCCTAGAAAACTTAAGCAATGTGATGCTTGCATTCTAGGAAAGCATAGCAAACAATCATTTCATGACTCACATTCAAGAGCACATAGGAAGCTTGAACTTATTCATTCAGATTTATGTGGTCCAATGCCTGTTTCTTCTGCAAATGGAAATAAATATATCATGACATTTATTGATGACTACACCAGAATGTGTTGGGTTTATTTATTGAAGAACACATCTGATGCTTTCAAACATTCAAGAATTTTCATAAATGGATTGAAAATGATGCACAATCTCATATTGGGTCTATTCGCACTGATAATGGAAAGAATATACATCAAATGAATTTGAACACTATCTTTGCCAACATGGGATTAAACATCAAACCACTGTGCCTTATAATCCCCAACAGAATGGTGTAGCTGAAAGAATGAACAGAACAATTTTGAATATGGTACGATCCATGCTTTTTTTCAAAAATGTAAAGATAATGTTTTGGGCTGATGTTGTTCTATGTGCTGCATATATAAAGAATAGATGTGCATCTAGTGCTATAAGAAACAAGACTCCTTATGAATTGTGGTATGGACATGTTCCTTCGGTCAAACATCTCAGGATTTTTGGTTCCACCTGTTATGCTTTGATACCAAAGGTACATAGAAACAAACTTGGTGCTAGAAGTCGTAAGTGTATTTTCTTGGGGTATTCAAATAACTCCAAAGCATACCGCCTCTATGATGAAGAAAATAAAAAGTTTGTTATATCTAGAGATGTAATTTTTCTTGAATCATCCAAATCTGACAATGTTGTTGAGCGGCAACTTGATCGCTTGGATAGATTCGCAAAAATGAAATCATTTCAAGAATTTGAAAATCAGATTCCACATCTTGAAGGGGGGATTCCTATACTAGATCAACATGTGGAATCTTCTTCTGAAGAAGATTCTCCCCCGTCTGAAACTCCAACAACGGATGATGCTTTAAGTGATGTAATTGATAGAATTGGGAGACTCAATCTTGATTCACTCCCAACTCAATCAACAGAGCAGCCTGGACCATCTCAGAAAGGTCCCCCAAAGTGGCTGACAAAGACACTTGAAAGTGTTCATCCTGATGAAATTGGAAAAACAGGAACCAGAAATGCAAATCGACAAAATGGAGGTGATGTAGATGACTCTAATTCACCTGTTGATATGGATGTTTCTTATGATTGTGAATTGAACTTGTCTACAGATTTTGAACCAACTTCCTTTAAGGAAGCTGCTTCTCATGATGAATGGAAAGAAGCGATGCAAAGGAGTATGATGCCCTCATAAAGAACGACACTTGGAAGCTGGTTGATCCTCCATTTGGAACCAAACAATTGGCTGCAAGTGGGTCTACAAGAACAAGTACAAAGCTGATGGCTCACTTGACAAGCACAAAGCTAGGCTTGTGGCAAAAGGTTTTGCACAGAAGGAAGGGGTCGATTATGAGGAAACTTTTGCTCCCACAGCAAAATGGGCCACCATCCGGACACTCTTTGCACTGGCAGCTCAGAACGGTTGGAAAGTCCATCAAATGGATGTAAAAACTGCCTTCTTGAATGGAGATCTAAAAGAAAATGTTTTTATGTCCCAGCCTGAAGGATTTGCTGTGAAAGGACATGAACATAAAGTATGCAAACTTGTGAAGTCCTTGTATGGCCTCAAACAAGCACCACGAGCCTGGTATGAAAAGCTAACTGAGCATCTTCTGAAACTCAACTTCAATCATTTTGATCTTGATGATGCAACTTTATTTGTCAAGAAAGTTGGGAAAACAGTTGTATATCTTGTGGTATATGTAGATGATCTTTTAATGACAGGGAACAATGAAAGCTATATTGCATCCATAAAGAAATAATTAGGAAAAAGTTTTGAAATGACTGATTTGGGCTATGTTCATTACTATCTTGGCATTGAAGTAACCCAACATCCAAAATCCATATTTCTTTCTCAAAAGAAATAAATTGGAGATTTGTTAAACAGATTTGGCATGACAGAGTGCAATCCTCTTTCTACTCCAATGGAACAAAACTTAAAGCTCACATCTATTGAAGGAAAGGAATTTGAGGATGCAACAAAGTACAGACAGCTTGTAGGAAGTCTCATCTACCTCACTACTACCAGACCAGACATTTCATTTGCTGTTGGAATCCTCTCCAGGTTTATGCAAAAGCCTTGTGAGGGACATTGGTCTGCTGCAAAAAGAGTTCTAAGGTACTTGAAGGGAACTCAAGACCTTGGAATCAAGTATACACAGGTGGACGACTTCAGCTTGATTGGATACTCTGATTCAGACTTCGATGGAGACAAAGAAACTGGGGTATCTACTTCAGGATATGCTATGAGTCTTGGATCAGGAGCTGTCTCCTGGAGATCACGCAAACAATCAGTTCCAGCAGATTCCACAACAGAAGCAGAATACGTGGCCGCAGCTGAAGCAACAAAAGAAATTGTGTGGCTCAGGAAAATTCTTGAAGATTTGCAGGTAAAACAAGTACAATCAACTCCACTCATGATTGACAATACCTCTGCAATAAAGTTGGCCAAGAACCCAAAGTTTCATGATCGTACAAAGCATATCAATACTAAATATCATTTGATCCGACATCATGTTGAGGCCAAAACAATCCATCTCCGCCATTGTTCCACAAATGAGCAAGTTGCAGACATCTTCACCAAAGCGCTTGGAAGAGAAAAGCTTGAAAGATTCAGAACGATGCTTGGACTCACCAACATCCCTTCAGATTAAGGGGGGGAATGTTGACACCTAATCCGAAACAGATGGGTGAACTGGACAGTCATCCAGAAGATGAACTGATCCGTCATATTTATGTATATAAATGTATGTTACCTAATGAATAATATAATCAGTTTTCTCTCGCTCATTCATTCTGGAGTTACCCTGGCCTGACAAGAATCAACTAATAGAGGAACAATCTGCCTTTGGGTTTTCGATTGTGGATCTGAATGGAGTAGTTCAAATGAAGAATATTCCACTATCTGTTCTCCCTCGTTTCAATGGTAAGCTACATGAACATCCATATTCCTTTTTATTTGAATTCGATACATTGTGTAGGAGTTATGATTATTCTTCAAATTCCCAAATGTTAAAACTATTTCCTGCAACTCTCAAGGATTCAACACTACAATGGTTCATGGGACTAGGAGGAAATACTATAGCTTCTTGGGAACAAATGAAGAGAGTGTTTTTAAATAAATATCAGGGATATTTCAAAACAAGAGAGATGCACGATGTGATTTTAACTATTGCACAAGGTGAATATGAGACTTTGGAAGATTATTTATAAATATTTTTATACATTCTTCAAAGATCAAAACATAAATTTGATCTAAGTATTATTAGTATGTTGTTTTTGGGAGGACTTACTGATGATGCTAGAAATAATTTAAACTTGCTAGGAAAAGGGGATATTTCTCAAAAGACTTTTGATGATATTTGTGACTTGTGCAAGAAGTTCTCATGGAATCAATCTAGATCTGGTAGAGGAATCCAAAGTAATTCTAAAAATAACAAATTTAGATCTACAGATGCTATGATTATAGGTTTGGAAAATAAACTGGACAATATGAAAACTAAAACTACGAATACTATTAGAAAAAAAATAGATTCCTTAAAATTTCAGCAAAAATTAGTAGAAGATCAAGAGACATTGTTCATTTATTGCCCTAAATGTATAAAAAAACATCTTTTACGTGAGTGTCCTCTAGATGTTAATAGTTCTAATAATTGTGTGATATGTACAGGAAAACACCCCACCGAGGAGTTCACTTCTATACTGGGATTGAAAGAAACATTCGAAGGAGAGCATCAGGATCCTGAGCCATTGCATGCTATGGGAGAACATAAATCACGACCTCTGGTAGGTACAGGTATGACTCCTGAACATACGCTATTTTTTTCAGGTTATAATGCACCACCATATTCCTATCAAAATGTAAATTACTATCAACCTTGGTAGCATGAGCATCATTTTCAGTATGGACAACCACCTTTACCTTGGCAACTGGGATGGAGAGGAGCACCACACTATCATTATCCCTATCCTACACCAATATAGTTATATCCTACTACTTATGCATCTTATCCTATGGTGCAACCTACATTACCAACAACCTTGCCTCAATAGATTTAGGCCATGCCATCATTACCATTACCACCACCCTTTCGACCACCTCAACTGCTTGCGCTACCAATACCAAACCCAAGTAATAAAGTGGTGAAAATAATTCGTTTTATCAAACCGCTTCCTTTCCCTGTTTATCAGACTATGCCAGTTGGGGTTAATGACCTTCAACCAAGATCGGGAAGGGTAGTAAATCTAGAAAAGAAAAAAGAAAAGCAACCCATGGTGATCTTTGCGGAGAAAAGTGAGGGGGAATCTCCCAATAATTTGAAATAATATGTCACCATTCGACCCATTCCCACACACTCAGAGCCCTTATTGCCTTCTTCAAGCTAACCTCCCTTTCTAGAGAGGCTAGTTATGGAGAAATATGACCCCACTCCTGAGTCTAACCTAGTTTCTAAACTTAGGAATCTTTGCATAAGGGTCCCTTTGCTTCGGGCTATTAAAGAGATCCCTATTTGTACTAAAATCATTAAGGATCTATGTCTTAAAAAACCAAGGACGAAAATAGTAGAGCCTCATACTATCTAGTTTGTTGGAAGAGTAGTTGAGTTAATAACAAGAAGTTCTCAAATGGAAAAATATACCGATCCTGGAAACCCAGTTGTTTCTGTCCAAATAGGTGATGTCTTTGTCCCTAATGTACTAATTTACTTGGGAGCCACTATCAATGTTATGACTAGGAAAACCACACAATAACTTCGGTTGGACCACATCCATCCTACCCCTACTATGCTTGAACTTGCTAACAGATCTAAAATCAAGCCAGATGGTGTGTTGGATGATGTGGTTGTCTTGATTGATTCTTTGGAATATCCTGCGGATTTTATTGTGCTTCAGCAAAAAAATCCTATTAGGGGACATCCCTTGATTTTGGGATGACCATGGCTTGCCACATCAAATTCTTATATAGGACGTCGCTCCAGTGATATGTATACTTCCCATGGAGATGCTAGGAAAAAGGTCACCTTGTACCCACCTGCTAGATCCATCTAGGACCTTTGAGATACCATATGGCTAGACTATGATAGTAGTGATGAGGAGACTCGATCTAGTTCTTTGATTCATCAGTATGCCGAGTCGACTGAGAGGGTGAGATTCAAAATTTCTTGAATAACTTGGACACAATGCCAAACTTTTACTCACTTTCTCACATTTTTAGCCCTGGTTTTCAAGGAAACTATGATTCCTAGCCCTTTCCACTACAGATTTTAACTACATCTACTAGTGTTCTCAAGTCTGAGACCACTCTTGCTGAGATTAGTCCAGGAAAATCTTTACATATTAGTTCAAACTTGGACTTATCCAAACAAGAGAAACTTGTGAGCTTGTTATGAGACCATCTTGGTACCTTTGCATGGAGTTATGAGGACATGAAAGGCATCCCTCCTGAAACTTGTACTCATCTTATTTATATTCAGGAAGGAGCTTGACTTGTTTGACAACCCCAAAGGCACATGAATCCCACACTAAGAGACATTGTTAAAGAAGAATTACAAAAAATCTTAGATGCTGGTTTTATCTATCCTATATCTTATAGTCATTGGGTCTCCCCATTGGTGATAGTTTCGAAGAAATATGGGAGATGACGTATTTGCATTGACTATAGATAACTACACAAAGCCACTCTCAAGGACTATTTTACCCTTCCCTTTATCGATCAGGTGCTAGATACCCTTCTTGCTAAAAAGTACTTTTCATTTTTAGATGGCTTTACCGGTTATAACCAAATACAAATCGCACCCGAGGATCAGAACAAAACCACTTTTACTTCTCCATGGGGAACATTCACTTATCGAGTGCTTCCTTTTGGACTTTTCAATGTGCCAACTACCTTTCAAAGGGAAGTGTCGCCCATTTTTGCTAACCTTGAGTGTGTAGAGGTTCACATTGATGATTTCTTAGTGTGTGGTGATTCTTTCCAAGAAGCCCTCAAAAATTTAGAAAAAGTTCTTTTTCGATTCCAAGAAGCTTGCCTTGCTTTGAGTGATAAGAAATGTAGATTTATGTGCAAAGCGGGGGTGGTTATTGGTTATATTCTCTCTGACAAAGGTATCCAGGTAGTTCCAACCAAAATAGAAGTTATTTTACATCTTCCTGCACCCAAACACAATGGGAGGTGAGAGGATTCCTTAGACATGTGATCTCTTACCAGAGATTCATTTAAAACTTTTCTAGGATAACTACCCCTATTTTTCGACTTTTATCAACTTTTTAGGAGATGAAGGAAAAATTAGTACAGACACGAGTCTTGAGGGGGCCTAATTGATCTCTTCCATTCCATATTTCCTCATATGCCTTCGATACTACTATTGGCGCAGCCTTAGGACAAAAAGAAAATCAACAATCCTACGCTATCTACTTCATTAGCAAAAACTTTTGACCTAATGAATTGAATTATAGTAACTGAGAAAGATTTTTTTAGCTTTGATATTTGATATTAAAAAATTCAGATACTACATTAAAGGTTATGAAGTTCTTATACATATAGATCATTATGCCATAAAATACTTAATAAACCTTTGACTAGTGGTAGAGTGACTAGGTGGTTACTCTTATTGCAGGAATTTAATGTTACTATTATTGATAGACCAAGAAAATTAAATGTTGTAGCTGATTATCTTCTTAGATTAAATAATCATAGTGAAATAATTCTTGTAGATGATTCTTTTCCTAACAAACATTTTTTTTTCCGTATCAACAAATTCTCCATGGTTTACTGATATAGAAAGTTATTTAGTTACAGGAAAAAGATCACCTCACTTATCCACTCGAGAGAGGCAGAACATTATCTAGAAAAGTGCTTCATCTTCCTGGATTCAAGGATACCTCTTCTACATAGGACCTAACCTCATTATTTGTAGATGCGTGAGAGAGGAAGAAGTGTTTGATATCTTGAAAGATACCCATGATGAACCTTGTGGGGGCCATTTTGATGATAGAAGAAAAACATATAAAATTCTTAGCGCTGGCTACTTTTGTCCTTCCTTGTTTAAGGATGTTAAACAATATGTTAAGCGTTTTGACAGTTGTTAGTGAATGATCCAACCTGTTCAAATTGATGAAATTCCTTTATGTCCTCAAGTCATGATTGAACCCTTTGAAAAATGGGCTATTGATTTTGTAGGACCTATAGATCCAACATCCTTAAACAAAAGACATATCTTGATTTGTACATATTTTGTAACAAAATGGCTAGAAGCTAGAGTTGTTTCTTTTGCCACTGAAAAAGTTGTTATTGAATATTTATTTAATGAGATTTTTACTAGATTTGGTGTTCCAAGAGAAATTGTTACTGATAATGGGCCTTAGATTGTTTTTAATATGGTGAAAGGTATTATATATCAATATAAAATTCGACACAGGAAATCGACACCGTACAACCCGCAGGAAAATGGCCAGTTAGAATCTACTAATAAGGTGATCGAGTCCATTCTTACCAAAACAATAAATATTCATAAGAAAGATTGGGCGAATAGATTACCAGAGGCATTATGGTCTTACAGAACTACTTGAGGGAATAGTATGGGCCATACATATTATGAGTTGGTGTATGGAAAGCAGGTCCTGTTGCCGATGGAATTCTAGATTAAAAGTTTTAGAACTACAGTCTAATTGGGATTGGATCTCTTGGAATCACAGCAACAACATCTTTTACAACTGAATGAAATTGATGAAATTAGAAGGGATGTTATTCAACATAATATATTGATGCAACACTAATGGAGGAAATGGCATGACAGGTTGATTAAGAAGAGGCAGTTCCAGCCAGGTATTTGGGTACTCCTTTATGATTCTAAATTCAAACATTTTAAGGGGAAATTTTGTACATGTTAGATGGGGCCATATGAAATAGTGAAAGTTTTTGAAAATGGAGCAGTAGAAATTAATACCATTGATGGACAGGAATCAATTTTTCTTGTGAATGGGCATAGAGTTAAAATATACTTTCAACTCACCACCAAAGAAAAAATCATACAACAAGTACAAAAACAACTAGAATTGAGGATAGTAGGTGGTGATACCAAGCTACTATGAATTTTATTTCTCTTTTTCAAGAAAAAAACAATAAAATAAAAAATTGAAAATAAATTTACTTGTGACTGTGAAAATCATCTCGCTAACATGGTCATGGAAGGGTTTGCTTGAAAACGAGCATGCTGGTAGGTGGACCAACTCTTTTTAATAAAATGGATGTTACTTTATTATTATAAATGTTGATTGTCATTGAGAAGACGCAGGTTTTTGCAAAGTTTTCTGGTCACAACAGAATGGATAAAAGAACTGAGCCCTTATCCAAGTTCATGGAAAATTTGGTATAAAGTGACATAAAACTCCTGTTGTAGTTAAATTATTTGGGATACAACACTATTTGGCAGAGATATTTGTTGATTAAGGTAAATAATCTGTCTTTATTCTTATTCCCTTTTCTTAATTTTTCTTCTAATTCTTTTTTTTTCTTAGATTGGAATACCCCTCCTATTCTTTAGGTTTCATGTCTCGATTTCTGTTTCTCCCTCTTATCCCTGAAATTTTTTCCCATTCCCTTTTTCTTATATCCATCTGGATTGGTTTATCTCACTCTAAGTGCCCATAATAATTTTCCTTCCCTTTCTAAATACCCTCTGTTAGGTTCTTATAGCAAGAGGAGTCATAATTTTGAATGACTAAGGTTAAGCCTTGTAATATTGTACATACATTTGCTTTTTGTAAATGTTTTCCATATTAAAAAAAATGTAAAGAGGGTATGTCCTAAAAGAAATATCAAAGGACAAAAAGGATAAGAGAAGGTCAAAAAAATGAAAATATATGAACCCCGAAAACAAAAAGAGACCATGAAAGTGTGCAAGTTTAAATGTCACTACTATTTACTTTTATGCATAATAATGATTGTGTGCAGCTTATTATTCATGCCATAATCCATGGTAATCAAATTTTTTAATCTTGGTTATTTCATGATTTGAATTTTATGTTTATAGTTAGAGAATAAAATCCGACCAAACAGTTTAATCTTGGCAGATCATTAGATAGGTAGAGAAAATAAAAGGAGCTCATCAGTTTAATCTGAGCCCTTGGATGATATAAGATTAGAAGTAGATAGTTTGTTTTATAAAAGAAAAGATAGGATAAGGATTTTCTAGCCTAAATGCACCCAAATAAATGAAGAAAAAATGGTAGGGTAAGTAATGGGTAAGTAGAAGAAAGGTTGCTGAAGTATAAAGTTGATTGGATAAAAGCACATTTATCATGCTTGACTATACGTTTCAATGTGTATGAGTAGTTAGGAAGGAAAAAACAATGGTTTATAAGTTCATTTAATTAACTCCCCTTCATACTTTCCACCCATTTGCTTACTAATTTCCCCATCCACAAGTGAGTTCTAGTTCTTTAAATCCTTCAAGTCAAAGAGGCTCAGAGCATTTCTTTGATTTTTGGTGGGACTGGACCCTCGGCTTAATGACTTATGGACATCGAGTGTTAGAATTCCCTTCATGAGATTAATTTCCCCTACATTACCCTAATAATACCCCTTTTCCTAAGGATAAACTTCATTTGCCTAGGAAAAGTAAAGCAACCCCCATGTTAAATTCTATTTCATTAAAAAAAACCCACAAAAAATATTTTATCCTAAGTATAAAGTGAATGCACAAACATTACCTTTTTACTTAGGGGCATATCCACTCCGCTAATTACATTTCATATTAATTTTTGATATAATTATGTTAATCCCGATATACCTTTTCCCATATATTAATTAAATCCCCTAAATAAATATCCCAACCCTTAGTTTTAATATGAAGTATACCATTTACCCCATATCCTGACAAAACAGATAAATCTCGTCATTAAACCCGCCTGATTGATTAAACCCATGATTAAGTCTTAATTAGTCACAAACCACCAAAGATTAAAGCCCTGGGCCCCCCCTGAAGCCCATGCTCTTATCACCTGCCCACCTCTCTCGCCCGGTTGTCGTCCAATCACCATCTCCCTCATTCGACGGTCCACAGCCATATCGGTTGCACTCGACGGCCGACCTTTACCCACCCAATAAGGTGGTTTTCCCTGGCCCCCCAACTGCTACATGTCGAGCGTTGGAGTAGATCGGGTGACCCCTCCTAAATACCACCTCCTCCACAAAAGCGCTGCAATGGCTTGGGAAACCACCTCCCCACTCAACCTGATAAACTGTCCACCATTCATTCATAAATTAGCCGCCAAAAATGACCGTTGCTCCATAAAAAGGCTGAGAAGCCATTTTTCGCCTTTTTCTCTCATTTTCTTTGAGAACCTCTGCGAACTAGTGCAATTCCTGTAAATGCTGAATTCACCAATTGAACTCCAAATTCACCCCTAAAGAAGCTACAAAGACCCCAATCAACCTCTCAGTTCGTATCAGAGCCATTCGAACTTCTGCAGCTGCCTTCAACCCCAAATTTGACGATAATTCACCCAATTCTAGGCATTTCACCACGAAGTACCCCTCACCCTTTCAAATTTGAAAACATTCAACCTGTAAAGTGTTTTAATTAAGTAAAATTAATTAAAATTACTTCAAATTTGAAAGTCTGTTGTCCAAACCCTTCTCAAAGTTTCCAGTTTCCGTCAAAACATCTGAATACACCTGTGAAATTCAAATTCAAATCCACAAGAGTTGAATTATGGCTGTCCCTGTCGCCATGGATGTCAGACCTGTCACAACTCCCCATCTGGACCTAGACCACCTTCCCTTGGCGGACAAGGATTTCCAAATCAAATATACCAGTGCATATGAGGTCCTGCTCAAACTTCATTGTTTGAGTAGGGACATGTATCTGAACCATTGTGATGACATTGGTATTTGTGAATCCAATTTTCCCAAATACCAATATCTCCAAGTACATGTTTTTCCTGAAATTGTCCATATGTGCCATGCCTGTTACATTCCCAGCCAGAGAGCTATAATGTCCCTTGACCAGAAAGTCCTGTTTACCATCAGAGTTGAATCAATCAATGATATGTTACAAGTCCAACCAGGTCCAAACCTAACCCAACTCTCAATTGGAGATTTGTTAGACCAGTACACCAAGTTGAGTCCATTAAAATTGGCCCAGTTGTTCCAAACTTTCATTGTTAAACACAATCACATTCCTAAAGACACCCCTTCATATGTTTCTACTATTTTCTTTGAAAGGGGCAAGCACATTGTGACTATGATATCATGTGTTTTGGGCTGCACCATTGATGAATTTGTTGATGAGCTTATCCTGGCCTTCATGTCCATTTTCACCCCAGGAAAGCCTCCTGCTACTATATACAATTATGCCCAGTTCATAGTTGAGAGGATGCATGAACAATTTACTAGAATGGACAATGAGAGAGTATTCAAATACTCATTTGTATTATACCACATGTTTCTATATTACTAGTCAGATAGATTTCCCTTACCCTCTAGAAGCTTGATACCAGAGGCCAGCCCAGGTCTGTCATATTTTGGACTTCATTAATCCACAAGTATTCATCACCATACACTTATACCAACTTCAATGATTCATTTGTCCATCCAATCATGACCATGCTGACAGGAAGTCCTCCACCCAGAATAAGTCAAGATATCAAAAGAGTCCTCTAGTTGTCCAAGAAAAGTAAAGTGGGAGATTGGTACCTTTACCAAAACCACACAGAAATAAGAAGCTATGGGTGTCAGCTTGCCCCATACAAACTCCCCAAACACCTCCCAATGAGGTTATTTTCTCTAGAGTATTATAGGCAAATAATGAACTATGATGAAGTCAATTTTGTATCGGACAAGAAAAGAACATAGTTCAGAGTAAAAAATCAGTTAGGCCCTTTCATTTGCAACTCTAGATAAAGAAGGTAGGGGGCAATTCTGATTCTGCAATAGATGAAATTTCCAAACAGTTTTATGTGGAGATATGACCCTCAAGGGTTTATGCCTAGACTTAGACAAAAGGTTAAATTGGGACCTTACATTCATCACCAAATACTAGAGATAGAAAGATATGCAAATCAATCTAAGTGGTTTGAAAACACTCTTGTAGACAGGGATAGTACAAAGGTAGATGTTGAAAATACCTTGATTAATCTAGAGAGACAGCTTGATGAGAACTCATTCCTACAGGTACCACAAAAGGAAGCAACCATGAGAACCCCTACAGTTTTGAAAACTCCTCAGAATGAGAAAAGGAGTCCCAAGAGTGTTTTGGGAAAATTTAGTGTTTCTTCAAACGCCTAACCCTCTAGACCTAGTAGCTAGTCTAGAAACAACAGATAAAGTAATTCGTCGCTTTTCCTATAATTAACAAATAAGAGAAAGGAGAACAAAGGTACCAACCTGTAACTTTAGCTCGATCCCTCTCTCCTTTGACCGATTTCACTGCTCCTTTCCGTACTTAACTCGCTTGGAAAGTCCCTGCACACAAGTCGAGACAGAAACCCATCAAAGCATACAATAATGATGATTTGTTAATTAAACATATCATAGAATCCAGAATACAATATACATGATATAAACACATGAATGCAGAAATCTTAGAATTCTTTATCAATAGAAGGAAAGATTACAACCCATGTAGATGCATGCTTGATTCAGTGTCATCCTTCCATCTTCAAACCCTTCTCTCGTCATGAAGCAAAAATTCGAAATCATCATAATACTCTTACAAATATCACTCAAACAACATTTCCTTAGCTCAAGAAGTTCCAACCTAGACTAGCCTTTGAATGCTTGGTCCATTTACAACTAAATGGAGGAGGTTAAGCCATTAATGGCCCTCATAAATGCTCTGCCAAAATTGGGAGTTTGCTCCATGGAGGAAGGGATAATGGATTAAGATTCATTCATCCTCTTCCTCATCAAAATGCGAGCTCCATCCATCTGAATACTTCCAAAAGTATCCATTGGATGAGGAATCCAATGGATTCATTTCAAAAATTTGATGAATCTCACTCAGCGCAGGTGAAACAAAGGCCAACTGCGCTGTAGTGCACCCATTGGATGAGGAATCCAATGGATTCATTTCAAAAATTTGATGAATCTCACTTAGCGCAGGTGAAACAAAGGTCAACTGCACTGTAGTGCACCTAGACAGTGCAATCCCTACATTGCAATGCAGCTTGATAAAGGGCCACCTGCGCTAATCTCTCCAGGGGAATTTTTTGGATGAATGGTGACATGGAAACTCTTGGGATGCAAGGATGTAGGTTAACTTCATTAGGGAATGAAAACAACTGAATTAGGGATTGATGGACTGTAATAATGCAGATCTGGAAGTCGAGGTTGATGTGCCCAAATTGACTTGTAACAAAGAGGAATAGGGATGGAGCCCCCACTTCAGACATGGACACGTCCAACATGCAGTATGAAGGTAGCCAAAGCAAAAGGAAAAGGCTCAATCCTATTTCAGAACAGGAAGACACAGAAGGCTCAGCAGAGGTAACTAATACTGAGTTTGACATGAGTAGGTGCACAACTCCATTTGGAGAAACTCAGGAGCCATCCACATCACAAACTCAAATGTTGGAAAGGTAGCTCAGTGTAGAAGTCTCATCATTCAATAGGCCTGTTGATAAAGAAAAGGAAATAAAGGATAGGTATAAAGAAATTAAAATGAGAAATGAGAAACTGAAGGCACAATATTATGCTCAGTATCTCAAGCTTACACCTACAAACCAAACTAGGTTGATGTCAGCTTTTGACATAAAGGAGGAAAAGATGAAAATCTCCTTTGTAAAACCAACTTTACAATAGCCAAGGACATCAACAGATTATAAAAAGATTGATTTTGAGGTATTGGAAAGGGATATTCATCCCATTGACCAAATTGAATTCCACAAACAGGCTGGAGAAATGATTTACTCCACCCTAACTGGAAAATCCATAACTGCCTATCAATTGCAAAATTCATTGACCAATATCTCAGCTTAGTATCAGTTAGAGAAGGCCTCCTCACAGGCCAAAGACACCAGAATTAATTCGTTGGAAGACTTAGTGATTGAATTGGGACATGATCCCAAATACATCAAAGCCACTGAACAACTGATCAAAAAGAAGAATGATGACATTGTAGAACTTTAAAAGCAATTGAAGATACCTCAACTGCAACATCCCCAAACATAGGGAGTCTTGGAAAACCAATCTAGACATGAAGAATTGATGGACTTAGTCCTAAAAGTAAATGATCAGTTAAGGGAAACACAGAAGGAATTGGACACTTTAATTCAACTGAAGAAAAGTGATATTGCCACTACATCTATAAATGCCATCCCAACGGTCTCAACAGATGTTCCTTCTACATTAGCAACCTCATTGGCTCCCACATCTCCTATGGCCACAACAGAACAGGTTTCAACACAATCTACATTAGCAGCAGGTACATGAAGAGAAGAAGTAGCAAAGTTATTCAAGGATATGGAGGAGATGTCCATACAGGCAACATAAATGAATAAGCTGAAAGAAAAGGTGACAAACTTGGAAACTGATTGCAAGCTTGCCAAAATCATGCACAAGGAAGAAGTGCAGAAAGCTGCCAGAATGAATGAGATATTAAATGCCATGGAAAAGGACCTAACACTGAAAGAACCTCTTGGACAAGCTAAGGAACTGCTATGGGCCAATGTCATTGACTCTGTCAATGATATTTGGCCATCTATTCAGGTAATTTTTGAGAAGATAGATCTAATAAAGCTGGCTATAGAAGCCATCCAAAAGGTAAAAGAAGAATTGGGAGAGATGCCCAAAGATGCCACCAGAATCATCCAATTCCTTAACAGTAAAAATAGATATGAGCTTCCGAAATTGGAAATTAAGGACAAAACTGAAACAATTTTAGAAGTGATGAAGGTCCTTTCCAAGAGAAAATTGATGTCAAACTTGGAGGACAAATGTCAGAATATGTGGGTAGCCATTGATAGATCTATGTCTAAGTTTCAAATTTTGAGAGAGAAAGGGTTACCCAGTCCCTTAGTCATAAATGACATGCTCATGACACAATAGGATTACAATAGCAAACTCAGAGAGCTAGCAAAATAATAGACTAGTACATCATCAGTCAAGGCATTGCCAACAGGCAAAGTACTATACCATACATTTGAAAACTTGTTTTACCTCCAACATGAGGCAAAACACTTCTTTGTCAATAAGCCTAGTTTTTCCAAGTACACCGAGGCACATGAAATATACAGAAGGATGCTGAAGATTCAATTGCCTGATGCTAAGACATGGGAGAAATTGACTGATTGACTGTGAGAAATATGTAGTAAAAAGGTTAGTGTGTAGTAAAAGTAAAACAACCAGGTGAAAAGATGAAGACAGGTAAGCAGAGTCAAAGAGTATCAGATGAAAGCCAAAAGTAAATGAAGCTTCTAGTGTGAAAGATCAAACAAAAAAGCAACATAAAGGGCTAAAATCAAAATGTAAGGGCTAGTCGTACCACAATAAAAGGGACAACATGAAGCAGTTCAATAGCTGTCTTTATCTTCTTGCAAGAAGATATTTTTACTTCCTCGATTAAATCTCAAATTAGTTTGAGATATTTTGCAATAATTTTTGTATAAATACTTCAGAATTCAAAGTATGTAGTGTGGATTCTTAGACATTTCTATAGAATTTTGATCAAAAAGACTGTAAAGCTATTGTATCATTCACTGAGCTAGTAAGCTGGATTGATGAATAAAGACAAGACATTTCACAGGGTCCACGTTTTGAGCGAAGTGAATACAAGTATTTTCATATGTTATCGTTATATTTCTTAAAGTTTTTCCACAATATTTAATGTATTTCTGAATCTGAATGCTATAACTGGAACAATATCTCAGAATTTGTTTAATTACACTCTGTTTTAATAGTTATGCATATAAATGTTTTCAACTGATATCTAAGTTAAGGAATTCTTAATTGCTCCTTATTTTAGGTTGTTTCTTGTTAATCCAGATCAAAGGATTCTTAATTTCCCTTTGCTTTCAATTACCCTCTATTCCTCGTTTATATTTCGGTCTGAGAAACCTTAATTTCTCTCTCACGTTGATTAAAACCAGTCCACCCCACTGTCCCAAAGACCTGCACTTTACTCTGCTAGCTTGCCCTTTGAACATTCCCTTTAGTGAGTTGATCTAGTTTTGCCGCCCTTCTGTTGACTCCATAGCCCAATGGTCTAAAGACATCATTCTATCCATCTATTTTAAGGATCCCACCATCCAATCTTGAATATAAATCAAAAACCCCCTGAACATTCATAACTAGACTGAAATCCCAACAACCAAAGCTAAATCATATAGAGAAAGCCCTCTCTGAGCCTAGGTTGGCTAGAGCCTATGCTCCAAAGTTGGTTTGTGGTACCTCGTTCATTTTCTTTCTTCTAATAACTTCTAGAGAAATTTCTGAGTGATAACACCCCCATCCCGCTTCTTTTCTTCCCTCGTGAATTTTGTAGGATCTGATAAATTTTTGAAGACCTTACTTGATCAGATCAAGAAGCACAATGACACCTAGAAACTGGTATTAAAAGAAGCTCCTTTAATTTTTCAACTTATTTGTAAATCCAACCTGTTATAACAAAGATAATTTGATTAAGATTGCTTTATCATAAGTGTAAGGATGCTTTGATGCAGTACAAGAACCACTGTACATGAAACACAACACTCTGGTGCAAGAACACAAATGTTTCGGTATAGGAAGCTAGGTTCAAGTGTGGGAACCTTGTCATAATGTAGGAATTTTGTTATAATAATGAGCATCAATAGATCAACTTCAATTTTCTTTTAAAGATATGATGGCTATTTATGGAAGTCATGACTATTTTATTCGTGTTTTAATGACATTAGTATCATAGTCTAAAAATAAATGAATGTTTAAAGTGCAATGATATTATAAGCCTAACTAACCTCACTCTAAAAAAGCGCCACCGTCTCCAACTAAAGTCATGATGAGGGTGGGGTATATGTGTAAAAGATCACTTTATCACCTATTAATTATATATGAACATTGTCACCTTTTAATGATTCAGCCTTAATCATGTGCGAACCATACATTCCTTTCTTGAAACTGTAACTGTTGTAATCACCATATTTAACCATTATTACCCCACTTGCTTTGGAAATCATGCCAAATTCATGGCCCTTCCAATCAAATTTGCACTGGCAAGGAGGCAGTGGTTTTAATGACCAGTGTAAGTGGACATGACATTGTGATCATGAATTATGGAATATGCATGCAATTTGAATCATTGATCATGAGTGCACCCTCCAAATTCAAAAATTATATGTCGAGAAGGATTTCCTTGGGATTTCACAAAATATTGGGAGTAGTTTCAATCCTCAAGCATCATGGCACCGATGCAAATTGAGCCTTGGTCTGTGAAGGAGTTGGAGGGGACAAAAAAGTATGAGGGAAGCTTTCCTCTGTTGCAAGAGACTTGCTTTCTTCTCTTCCTACTCAAAATTGATTTATATGATTCTGCTATGGCCTAGGAATTCACATAGACTTTTGATGGGAGGATGGCCACTATGGGCTCCCTGCAATTTCAAGTGAAAGAACACTTTATTTCCCAAGCTACCGAACTCCCAACTACACGAGAGAAGTGGTTCAAGAAAGGAGAAGAGGAAAAGGATGCATGACGTCAGTTTTTAATTGAAGATTATTATGCTATGGACTGGAAGGTTGGAGTGAAGAGAAACGTGGTGGCTAAAAAATGGCAACATTTGTTATATATTATTCAAAAATTCCTCGCCTACGAGGGGAGGTACTCGCTGACCTACCTTTATCATATTAGATTTATGATGCATTTTGAATTGGGTAAGTTGATTAATTTCCCTCATTTTATGCTAAAGAGTTTAAACAAGATGTCTAAGAGTGTGCAAAAGAGTCGAAAGGACCAGATAGGGTTTAAATTGTGTCATTATGGTTTGAACAAGATTCTGGTTAAAAGAGAGCTAGAAAATAGGGATACTACATGGGAAACATTTTTGGAATTGTTTCAGGGTAAAATCACAGTGAAAAGATCTCGTAGTAAGGGTTAATCACAAAAAGGAAGCAAAAGGGTGGCTAAGCCTAGTGTCATCCAACGAAATGATGAGAAACCACCTTCAAAAGGTGGAAAGAAGGAAAAATTGAAGATTGGTGAACCCCAGTCCAAGAAGTGGAAGTTGAGCAAGAAGGAACAGAGCAATGTCGAAAAACTGGGACCTTCCCATAGGATCACTCGTGGTTCGTTGAAAAGGGATTATGCTTCTTTGAGTAAAGGGTCAACTACTACAATTGAGATAATTGATGACTCCAAGGGGTTTGCCTCTCCAAGAAACCCTCCTATTGAAACCCTTGTAGAGAATGTGACGATGAAAAATAATCTTTCAATATTAGCAAATGTGGTAGCTATGGGTACTTCAATTTTTAGTCCAGGTTACATTGAGGAAGAGGAAAATATTCCTTTTTCATCCCTGATTAAGGAAGCTAAGAAGAAAAAGATGACACATGAACAAGAAATAAGGTAAGAGGAGACAAGGAACAAACAATAGAGAAATTTGAAGATAATGTTCCTTTAGTCCTGGAACGCTGGAGTTGGAGAAGAAAGGAGCAAATGATGATGTTTTTCATGAGTCATTGGTTGAGAAAGAAATAGTGGAGGAAGAAGACGAAGAGAGAGTATATATCTTTGGTGAGAGGATGAGTCAAATTCAGGAGTTGAAGCAACAGATATATGAACTATAAGTTCTAAATAGATGCATCATAGAATATAATACTGGATTAAAAGGCATACATGGAGAATTAATGGAGGCAGTGTGTGAATGGAAGTAGCATGTCAAGAAGGTGAAAGCAGAAGGGTTAGGAATCAATATTTAAATTCAGAAGTGAAGGAGGTTTTTCAATTTTGTTTTTTTGCTGAGGTTAGTGGCCATGTGAGGGCACATAATGAAATGAGGTTGGGGGGATGTTGATTTCCATAATTTTCTTCTTTTAACCCTACCTTTCCTAAATCATGCTACCCTAACTCCTGTTTTACAAATAAATTAACCCTTTTACACATGGTTCTTGCTTCCTTGTTATGATTTTCTTGGACATGGATTATATGGCTTATTAATAATTAAAGAGGTTGAATAGGCATATATTTCCTTGTAACTTATCTATTTTTCATTTCTTTAAGGGAGTGATGAACAATTGTCATTAATCGAAGTCGGGGATCCAACATTCTTGTACCCACCACAGTTCCTATACCAGATGGACAACCAACTAATTCACTCCAGATTGACTCCAAAAATATCACAGTTGTTAAGTGTTGGCACTCACTTACTGTTGGGGAGTTGTTCCACTTCATGTATCCGTCTTGGAGCGTTACAAAGATACCAAAGGTGGAGACCAGTTACGATTTGCTGTGTTTTCCTGTTAAGTCATCTATTGTGACCAATAGCCGAACATTTATGTATAAATTAGGGATTCTTAGATAGGTTTTGTTAGCGATACCTGGAAGATAATTTGATATTTTTTTGTAAGATCTGAAATATTGTATCGCCTTAACCCACTGGGGCTGGATCTATGGTTTTTACTATGTGTATTTGCAAATATTTTTTAATAAAGAAGGGGATGATGCTGGTTTCATTCATTCATTGTTCCTGATAATATTTGTAATGATCCATTCGTTCATTTGAGTTTAAAGTTTTCATGAAGAGAAACGAGTTGGTTGGCTAGGGCCCAACCAACCCATCTCATTCTCCCCAATATTATCTTGGTGTGTTTATATGTAGTAATATTGTTTTGCGCATGAGTGATTTCCTTCTACTTGAGTTTGCAAGTATGGTGAATCTTTTGTGAATGTGTTTCTTTTATGTGTGATCTTAGATCTGAGGAGTTCTATGTGTGTTGAGTGTTTTATTTCAGTTCCAACATTTCTATTCTTTCTCAAACATCACAACATGTCTTTTCTTTTCCAATAAAGTTTCTTGATTTCTGGAAGTATCTAGGGTTACAGGTTTTGATGCTTTAAATCTTGTTTATTTTCTTTATAGTAAAGCACACCCTAGTTGAAATACAAATTGTAGTTTTGTGATGATTTCTCCGTATATGATTTTGAAGTTGTTACAATATCCATGAATGATTGTAACCAAATATTGTTAAGTACGGTAATAATTACTGACCTTTCTTGAGTTTGCAGAGTTCATGTGATTACAATCAATCTAATACAGAATAGATATATGTCACACGATGAAAGAGATTTAGGAATGGTTTAAGTTTAAATCTTTGAATGGTGATCTTTTATTGCAACACATGAATTTGTCATTTATGCAAGTGTGAGGATTTACTTGAATATTTGCACTTTGTTTTCATTAAAAGTTTGCAGTCAGTTCAAGTTGTTTTAATTATTTCTCAAGTTGAATTTTCCTTCTTGCATTTGTTATTTTACTATTTACTATGTTGGCACATTAATTTAAGAATGAAGGACTATCGCATTTGAACCTGTTCTAGTGCAGGAACAAAGCGTTCCAGTGCAAGAACAAAGTGTTCCAGTACATAAAAAGAGTGTCACAGTACAGGAATAGAATGTTCCAGTACAGGCATAGAGTATTCTGGTGTGATAATGGACCCATTCTGGTACAAGAATGTAATGTTCTAGTAAATTTCTGGTACATGAAGCAGATTTAACAACATAAGAGATTATCATTTCTTTTTGTTTTCTAAGCATTGGAATTCAACCACAGGAACATAATTATTCCTTTTTATGTCATTTTAATTTTGAATGCAAGGCATGCTTTGCTATTTTATCAAAGTCTTTGGCAAGTATTTTTCTTAAGTGAATCCATTACCCAGAGTGGCTTGGTGTCATTTTGCTGAAAGTTTTTCTTCGCGATTTACTGTTTGTTGGTTTTGCATGATTTAATTATCAGGTCAAAAGTAGGATTTGTAGAAGTTGATTACAAAATATTTGGCATTTCTAGTGCTATGTCTCAAAGCTTACGTAGTCCTGGTTTGAAAAATTAAGTGTTGAAGGAGTTCAATTGAATTGTAATTCCAACACCCAACGACTATGATCATGCCAAGTATTTTATGAGGGCTCCTACTTTGCAAATAAATTGCAGTGTTGCATGCTTCTACCCAAATATGTAATCAAATCCCTTGATCATGTAGCATGGCTCTTGCTTCTCTCACTATGATTATGTTTTTACTTTTAGCCACCCCATTTTGCTGTGGGTTATGAGGTGCTATCAGTTCTCTTGTAATACCCTCTTTGGCACAAAACTCCTTGAAGGTTTTAGATACATTTTCCCCTCCATTATCACTTCTGAGGGCTTTCAATTTTTAATCAGTCTCCTTGTCAACAAATGCTTTGCATTCAACAAATTTTGAGAAATCTTCATCCTTATTTCGCATGAAGAAGATCAAATATTTTCTTGAAACGTTATCAACAAAAATAACATAATACCTGTGTTTTTTTGTAGAGGCTGTCGAAAATGGTCCACATACATCAGAGTGGACTTGCTCCAAGATTGCTCCAACTCTGTTATCTCAACCTTAGAAGTTGGATTTGGCATATTTCTCAAATGTGCATCCCTTGCAGGAATCATGTTGGTTAAGGGTACATTTCAAGAGGCTGGTGGTAATTTGTTGCATGATTTTTAAGGCTCCATGGTGTAAGTGTCCCATGCGCCTATGCCAAAATTCTCCAAAATCTTGACTTTGCACTTCTCCTGCCTTGCTACTCATTGCAACACTAGCATACACCTCAAGTTTGTAGATATTCTTCACTCAAACTCCAATATGTTTCACCGGCCTAGTAGCTACATTTCTTAGAAATGTTTTCCCCTTACTAAATACAACATCATAGCCATGATCCTCCAATACATCCATATAGATCAAGTTCTTCAGACCGAATACATACATGACAAATTCCATTTGAATATGGGAGCCTTAGTCCCTCTTAAAGGTTATGGTACCAATTCCTTTGGTAATGTACCTCCCATCATCCCCTAGTTCTATGTGCATATGGAGATCCTTCTCCTCTAGGCTACTGAAGAATTATTTGCATCCCGTCATATGGAACGAGGCACCTGAATATAGATACCACACACTCCCCATTACAATGCTCAGCATGCATGCAATAAGGGTGAAGTCTATTTCAAATTTTGAGGAAATTGTTTCACCTCCCGCTTCTCTTGGAGGCTTCTTGTGTAGAAACTTTGTTGCATAATGCTCGAATTCATGACAATGAAAACATTTTATCTTGCTTAAGTCCTTGTTTTTTCCATTGTTTTGGCTGGTCTCTGGTTTGATTTGGGCCTTTGTTCCCTTTCCTTTATTTCCCTTCCCAACCAAGGAAAAATTATCTTCCTCCTCAAATTTGGACGTTACATCATCTTGAGTGTTCTACCAAATTTCTTCTTGCACTAGATAAGACCAAAGTCTCTCCCAATTTGGAAATTTGTCCCTTCCATTTATAGATTCCTGGTAGTAGTGCCAAGATTCTAGAAGGCATAGGAGAGCTAGGCTCACTGGTTCTAAAGAAGGAATATTTTCTCCAACTCCTCTAAGCTCATCTCGACTCTGAGTGAACCTGGAAATTTTAAGTGGAATGGTTTCACCTTTCTGCATGTAGATATTTCTAAGCTTGTCCCTCAATGACAATTTCCTAGCATCATTACCATTTTCAAATAGCTCAGTGAGGGTCTTCCACACAAAAAGGGAGTCTCCTTGCCATGTAAATATGAGACTATGTGGTCTCTCACACCCTCGAGGATGATCCTCCTAGCTTTTGCGGTATGCTTCTTCCACTAGGCTAAATGTTATGCATATGATACTGCCGGTTTTTGAATTTCATTTTTGGTGTACTCTAGCACGCCATTATCATCGAGCACTGCTTCCATCATGTCCTTATAGGCTATGAAATTCGATATTCCCTCAAGGAAATACTCCAATGTCAATCCATTAACAGAAATTTCCCACACGGAAGGAAAATTGCTATATTGAATATGAAAATTGAAATCTTTGAAGAAGAAGCTCTATTAACTAGTTTCTAATGTGATTTCTACTCTGATACCATGCAAAAATTAATAGAAATTTCTACTACTAATAAAATTGAGCTAAAATCAAGAGATTACAAATGTCCTCTACTATTCTATAAAATGGAAATCACAATTTAGAAACACATGCAATGACATGAAACCATTAAAACACCACAAGAACACAATTATTTATAAGGGAATCCAACTAGGAAAAACCCCTCCACTACTTTTCATGAATCATATGAGAATGAGAAACTATTACAATGTCTTGCTTCGATCCTGAAGCACACCCTGCACTGTAAACCTGTTCTCCTGTTGATTACCCTGCTCTGGCCAACACTTAGCCAATTCAAAGCCCCAACTTGATCTTCTTTCCTTGTGCAATCTTGGAGGAAATTAACTCTTAAAAGATAGAGTTTTTCTCCTATTTTCTTGTGCAATTCCTAAGGAATGATTCACCTTCTTAACTGCCAATCCAATACACTCACTAGTATAAATTTGATAATTACAATGTGCTTTTTCCTCCACTCTAGCTAGGAAATTCAAATTCCATACATGTTTAGGTTATTTTTAGCTGATTAACTATCTTAACTGAGAGGTCACTGAGTTAACAATAGTTCTTCTACTCAACTGACCTTCAACTAACTCAACTAGTTACTTGAGTTGAGTTAACTAAATCAAACAAAAAATAACTTAACTAGATTGCTAAATTTTAGCAATCACTATATGCACAACTCTACTTCTATTCTATATCTCGAATTTACTGCGTAAATTGGTAAACAAGGCCATGCCACATAAGTTAACTACCATCCAATTCTTCTTGCTGATGTGGAAAATCAAATTACTAAATTTCACTAAGGCACAAGTCAAATATAGTCTTTCATGCTACAATTTATAATAATTTTATACAACATGGTTCACCACGGTTGACTTTGATTGACCATGGTTCACCATCATTGATTTTATAAACCCAAGGGAACAATACTAAAAAACCAAAGGAGTATAAACCTAAGGGAATAATATTAAACCCAAGGGAATAATATTTGACCCTAGGAATATGAACTCTTAGATTAATAAATCCAAGGAGTTGATATTATAAGCCCAATGGAATAATATTAAACCCTATGAATATGAACCATTGGATTAATAAACCCAAGAGATTAATATTATAAACCCAATGGAACAATATTTAACCCTAGGAATATGAACCCTTATATTAATAAACCCAAGGAATTGATATTATAAACCCAATAGAATAATATTAAACCCTAAGAATATGAACCCTTACATTAAAAAACCCAAGGGATTGATATTGGGTGAAAACATGGAGCTGGGTTACACTTTTTGGCGAAAGAAGGCATGATTGGGTGGAAAAAAAATGGCTCGATTGAGCCTTTTTTTTATATATATATAAACACTGCTCCTGCTCTCTACACTCATCATTTGCACAGGCTGTTGGTAAACTAAGAGCTCGACCGAGAGTGTGACAATAGCTCGACCAAGAGTATTGGAGCTCGATCGAGCAATTGGAGCATGGAGCGTTCAAATCAATCTCGCCAACCACCCCGCCAATGTCCCAAAAGATCAAACGAAGGTAGGCATTCCATCGTTTTTGTCTTTCTTATTTAATTTATTTTGCAAAACTAAACAAGTTAATTTAAAAACAAACATGTACAAAAATTATAAAAACCAATTAATTAAAAAAAACCATAGAAAAACCACGAAAACCACAAAAAAAAAACCTTCAAAAGAACTTAGAAAATCACAAAACCAACTAAGAAAACCATAAAAAAAACCCTTCAAAACAACTTAGAAGACCACAAAACAAACCTAGAAAATCATAAAAAAAACCTTAAAAAAAACCTAGAAAACACTTTGAAACCACAAAAAAACTATAATTTAGGTTTTAATTTTTTTTCTTACTTGCAATGTTTTGCTTAATAAAAGGATATTTTCTATTTTTGAATAGTAAAAACATATTTTTTTTCTCATTATTTTAGGTTTTAAAGTTTTTCTTTGAGAATTTTGTGAAATCATTTTTAAATTTTTGTTCTTTAAAATGCATTTTAAAATTCTAGCAAATTTGAATGAAAATATACCCCAAAAAACTCCAAAACAAAAACAACGAAACTATAACCAATAAATAAGTAAATTAGGAGCTTGATATTGACATGATGAATATGGTTGCCCAGGTAACCCTCTATTTATAAATAAATAAAAAAATATTATTTTAAATTTAAATTATTTAATTCCATATTTTTTTAATAATAAATATACACAATATAATTTTAAAAATAAAATATTAACCTTTAAAGTTAAAAATGTTAAAGAAGAAAATTTGTTATATATATTATATATATATATATATATATATATTATATATATAATATATTTAACTATAATATCACATACATATTATATTAGAATTTTATATATAAAATATATCCTAACATAGTTTGTTTATATATATTATAAGTTATAGTTATAATATTATTATATATATATATATAATATATAGAGAGAGAGAGAGAGAGAGAGAGAGAGTTTATAGTTATATAATATATATATATATATATAATATATATTATTAATATATTATATATATATATTATTATATATAGTTATAATAATAACTTTATAATTATTTAACATGTATCACGTAAAGTTATTTACCTAACACCTTAAACATAACTATATAATTATTATATAACTATTATATCTAACTAAATTATAACTAAATTTATACACTGAACATAATTAATAATTATATAAGTATAAATATAATTATATATATTAACTATTATAAAGTTATTAACTTTTATATATATATAATAATAATATATATTAAAACCTATTTATCATATCATAATGTTATTTTACACACACACATCATTTAACATATAATTATATAACTATATATACAAGCTCATGTACATTTAGACTCTTTTCTAATTTGTACTATATTGTTTCTTTATTTAGTGTGTTGTACAAGAAACATTGCCTTTATGTGCTTGCACCTAGTACATGTCATGTGGCAAAGTAAAAAATTAAGAACTTAAAGTCTATTGTAGTATTTGGTTGGCATGAAATTTTATTAGTTTTGTAAATAGGTTTATTTCAACTTTTTGCATATATATTTATGTATTTATGAGTTATGAATAATATGAGTTATTTAGAAATGAGAAAAAAATGTGAAGGTAGATTTGATTACTTCTTTCGATTGTGTTTACATGGAACTCAATACTGTGGTTGATAAATTACTAGCCTAGATCCATCTTAACTTAGGATCTATTAAGTATCGAGAGGGATCAAATCTCTTGAGATGCAAACATATTTAGAGTGAAAAAAGTTTTGATCCCTCTAGGCGCTTAGTAGATCCGAAGTTAAGATGGACTTAGGCTAGTATAATATATATGTAGTTGACATTGAAATATTTTATTTACTAGCATAGATCCATGTTAAGTACAGATTTAACATGAGCCGAGAGGGATCAAATTTCTTCACGTGCAAACTTCTTTAGAGTGAAAAATATAATGTGTTATTTTTCATTGTTTAAATTGTATTTTTAAATGATAAATAGAGTATATATAGGACCAAATAAACGTCTTAACCATAAAACTTAATTTTTTCATGGTATATACATAATTTTTTTTAAATGATATATAAGATATATGTAATTCACATTAAAATATTTAACATCACATGTACATCTATTTAGAACATAATTTTCTATTTTCTATTTAGAACATAATTTTTAATTTTATTTTAAAAGGACACAGAGGGATGGACAAACTTACACATCCCCTCATACTGGGTTGTAGAATGAGCCTCTCGACTCAATAATTCGCATTCTGCAAATTAAAACGGTAAAATATGTCTCCTCATATTTTTTCAATGTATGTATACATTTAAATATTTTTATTATTAATATTTTCTAAAATATTACATATCAAATTCATATTAAACATTGAAAAAATTATAAATATCCCTCATACATTGAATTAGAAAGCAACTATTAATGGAATAAGAATTCTCTCAATCTTTCTTACTAAGTGAAAATATAAGGAATTTTCCATTTAAATTACTTTATTTTTATGCTATTTAATATGGACATTGAAATGAAAATATAAGAAATTTCAATTAAATTACTTTATTTTTCTCTAGATAAAGAATATATAAAATTATTGTTATTTAATATGGACATTGAAATATTTTTATTTATGGTTGACGATAAAATATTTTTGTTATAAATATATTTTATTTTAAATATCACATGTAAATGGAATGTGGAATGAATTACACATAAAGTAATATCAATAATACTATTTCTTGTCATGTGAAAAATTACATTTCTTCCTTGCAGTGAAAAGTATATTATATTTTATTACTTATTACAATTCTTCCTCATAATAAAAGGTGTATATATATATATTATTTTTTTGTACCTTCGGTTATTTATATATCTATATAAAGCTATATAAGATTAAGGTGTATATTGAAGTATCACATTAATTTCTTTTGTTATTACTATTTTTAATTTGTCAATTTAAATTATTATTATACTATTTTTAAATGTAACGTTACATGACAACATCTCTCCCATACTAAGTTGTAGAGCACCTCTTGTGGCAATAAAAAAATGGACTCTAAAGTTTAGGACTTCATGCTAGATTATTCTACTTGAGTTTAGAAATGGTTGTTTTATCCATTTTTTTCTTGGATTAGTTTGTATGTATTATATGTAATATGTTGAGGCATCTCATATACTTGCCCCAACTGTAGGCCACCGCAGTGCAAGGGGTTCTGTTATACATGGTTGGACTTGTGATAGATCACGTAGCCCACCGAGAATTCATGTTCCACTCATAAATCCTCCCTTAGACACCAGTTAGAGTGTTAGAGGCAGTATTTCAGTCTTTTTTGATGATCATGCTACAACTAATGGACCTTCTTCATCTATTTCAAGTACACCTCTTGCATTTTAAAATCCTCCTTATAGAATTTATGTGTTTATGTCTTGAATTTGTCTTGAATTTTTAAATTGACTTCCATTGATTTGTTTGAATTTAATGTATATGTTATTATGCCTCTAGCTTGTTAATTATACATATTAAATTATGTTTATGATTTGCAAGCCCTCAATAGGCCGAAGTTGAGGATCATAGTGCAACATCGATCCCTTCGTGGGATGAGGCTATAACTCATATCACATTAGAGGATGTTACAACCCATCATATGCGGATCATGATAAAGATAGAGAAGAAACCTCCTAATTCACTGACTCATCTTTCATTTCCTTTGATGTTGAATAACATTAGTAAGTTGATCGAGACATGCCGAAGGTCAGACCCACATAGACACATATTACAATCCATATAGAGGATTAGGAGGCATGAGGTTAGCCACCTAGATACTTTGGAGGTGGTGAAAGAGACCACCAAGGACATTGCTGTTTGTGGGGAGTTATTCGACATCCCTCCGGATCACCGTTCTAGACATATAGTTCTGATTCCACTGAAATATTTTAGGAATGTTGATGCTACCCGTTTTAGGTATAATAGATTCATTGGAGCTTGGGGCCAATTCCCCCACCAAGACTAGGTTTCCATTTCTTTTTTCAAGCATTTATATGTAGAGTCTTTCTTACATATGAGGTTGGATTACACTAATACAGGGCCGGATTACACTAATACCAGATGTCATTATTATGGACACCTCTTTAGACATACCTATGAGTGTGAGGGGGCTCATAGGGACCCTGGACATGCACCATCACCTCTAAGATTCTTTTCACCACCATCTCAGAGCTTGGTATTACCAACAAAGCTAGAGGAGTTATCACAACTTGGTGGTGAGACTAGGGAGGCTATTGTAGACAACATGCAGACGTCTTTGACCCGTGCATGTCTTGCATTGGATGGAGAGATTAAGAGGCCACCACCAATGTCTCGTGACCCCGCGACCCGCTAGTTCCCTTATATGATGATGCATTTCTCACGAGTTTACCCTTTGACCAAATTTTGACATATACATGTATGTAATATGATGCCATTTGTGAGACTTGGAGGGTGCATAACCTGCGTGACACAATTCAGGTACATATATATACAGATTTTTTGACTCTTATTGTCAAATTATGGATAATTATTTATATTAAAATTTCTAATTCATATTAGATTGCATTTATATTAATAAGTTCATGATAACATGTAGACACATCCCAACTACTTGGATGAGCTTATGAGTTCAACCGAGGGGGTAGTTGGTCAACCGGGCCATCCTTGACCACAACATGTTTCCATTGATTCTCCTCCAAATCCACCTCCACCTTATATGTTCACTAATGTCGAGGAGAGTCACTATGTATAACCACATGGGCCAACAATTTAGGTACAAATATTTATTCCTAGGATTTCATAATTTTTTTTTTAAGTTACACATATATGCTAATTAATTTGTAGACTAATTATAATTTGTTCTTACCATTGTATACACAGTCCCATTTGCAGAGTGACGTTGATGTGACTGTTATGTGGAGACATGAGTGGGATGTTAGGTTTAGAGGCACTGATTATGTGGGTCCATCAATGCAGGCCCCAATCGTTAAGCCACAAGTAGGGGATCACCAAACCCAGATTCATGATCAGACCCCCATCGTATCTGACTTGCATTTGGACTCAACTTAGGTTAGTAGATTCATGTATATGTAATTTAAAATGTGGTTCAAAATCATTTATTTCCATATTGTTTATTTTTTACAAATAATGATCTAATTAGTTTGAATTTGAATGTGTTATTATGCGGTACCAACTTACTGATACTTACTTTGTGTGACAGAACTCACACAGAATTCTGGTGCTACTTAGAGTGTTATAGTTTGTATATTCTAGGCTCATTTTCATAGGGCGCATTCATAGATGTGATACATACTTTTTATATTTTCATACATGGACAATTTATGGATATATGTCATGGACATTATTTTAGTTTATGGATGTTTATTATTCCATTTTATGGATGTTCATGTGATATTAGTATTTTTTTATATATTTTCATATGGATAGTTTATTGATACATGTATTCACTATTTCAGTTTATGGATTTGTATGAATCTTGTTTATGGATGCTCATTAATTTTGAAGTTTATGGATTCGTTAAAATTATTTTACTAATTTATTAAATTTTTCATATACTATAATGTTTATTAGTAAAATGTATTCATTCAATTTTGATTTTTAATTTCATAGACTAAGAAAATAAGTACAATCTTAATTTATGATGCAAGTCACTTTGATACTTAAAATGAACTAAAATATATCATGTATCAATTTAATATTGAACATGGAAAGAATTTCAATCATGCTTCATATTGGCTTGTAGAAAGTGTCTTTTAGTGCAATCAACATGTATGTTATTACAATTCAATTTTAAAAATAAATTATTTGAATTATAAAGTCATCCATATTATAATAAAATATATATATGAAATTTTTGTGACCTGCCCACATACCATTGCATGGACAACTTTTTAAGTATTTCAACCAATTTCTTATCTCAAGGTTCAATTAAAAAACACAAATATGATTGAAATATGTTTTATTCAATTTTAAAATATTTTGTTGTAAACAACAAATAGGTCTTATTCAACATTATTAATTTTGAGATTATCTACAAGTGATTAGTCTTTTTTCCCTTGGAAAAATTTGGGTAGATCAATCCCAAAGGGAATCTTTTAAAGCTCGTCGACCAGACTAGCAGGGCCTAACCCTAAGGGCGTTGAGGAGAATTGACCCTGTGACCTCCAAATTGGAAAGGTACTTAACAACAGGGACTCAACGAGTTGAGCTAACCCTTGGGGCTATCTACAAGAAATTATTCATAACATGATATAATTCAATTGTATTGAAATTTAATGTATAGGTCAAAAGACAATATATGACAACATTTCTATAATTTTACATAATGTTATCAAGTTTCCTAAATTTACAAGTAGTTATCCAAGTATTTCAATCAATTCTTTATGATGGAAATAAGTTTTATTCAATTTTTAAAAATGCAAATATGATTTATATATTCAATTTCAAAAGATGTGGAGATGTAAAATTACAAATAAAAGTTTTATTCGATTTTATTTTGTTTGAGGTTATCTACAAAGCTTAGTCATAATGCACGCCATCAATTTTTTTTTGCTTACACTAAAATCAATGCACAGTGTTAAACTAATTACCTTGAAATTAATGTACACCTTATATCTAGTTACATCAAATTAGAAATCAACATCTTCACTGAAATAAATCCATCTAATGCAATCAATCAAATAGGATGAGAAATCAACATCTACACTAAAATCAATGCATATAATGCAAACAATCAAATATGATTAAAAATCAACATCTACATTGAAATCAATGCATCTAATGTTGCAAACAATCAAATAGGATTAGAAATCAACATCTACACTAAAATCAATGCATCGAGTGGTAGCAATCAAATAGGATTAGGAACCAAAATCTACACTGAAATCAATGCATCTAAGACAAGCTCAATCAAACAAGATTATAAATTAACATATTTTATGAAATTAATGCATCTAATACAAGAAATGAAATAAAATTAGAAATCAACATCTATACAGAAATCAATGCATCTAATGTAAGAAATCAACATCTGTACACTGCAATCAATGCATCTAGTGCAAGCAATTTTCTTCCCTTTCTCTCCCCCTCCGTCTATATCGATATTTCCCTCCATCTCTCCTTCTTTGTCTCTCTATATCACTCCCCCAAACACACACACACTCTATCTCTTCATATCCCTCTCTCCCTCTATCTCTCTCTTCTTCCCTCTCTCTCCCTTCCTTCTATATCTCTATCTCCCTCTATCTCTCCTTCTTGATCTCTCTATATCACCCCGCAAAAATACACATTGTTTTTTCATATCTATCTATATTTCCCCACTATACCTCTCCCCTTTTATCTCTCTTCCCTCCTACTCTCCTCTCTCCCTCTCTCTCCATCTCCCTTGTCACTTCCTCTCTCTCTCTCTGCATCTCCCTTGTCACTCCCTCTCTCTCTCTCCACCTTTCTATCTCTCTATATGTCTTTCATATTACCTCACACTCTCTCCCCCTCCAACTCCATCTCTCTCTTTGTCCCTCCTTCTCAAGTCCTCTCTCTCTTCCTTTCTCTCTCACCTCCTTCCATCTCTCCCTCTCATCACTTACTCACTCACTCTCTATATATATATATCTATCTCTCTCTTGAGCTTCATCATGCAACTATGTTGACTATATCCCTCCCTCTCTCACTCTCTCTCCACCTTATCTCCATATCTCCTTATTTGTCTTTCTATCTCACCCCAAAACATACACACTCTCTCTCCATCTCTCCCTTGTCACTCCTTCTCATTCTCTCCCCCCCTTATCTCCATCTCTCCTTCTTTGTCTTTCTATCTCACTGCAAAACATACACACACTCTCTCCATCTCTCTCTCTTGTCACTCCATCTCTTCATCATGCAACTATGTTGACTATATCCCTCCCTCTCTCATTCTCTCTCCCCCTTATCTCCATCTCTCCTTCTTTGTCTTTCTATCTCACCCCCAAACATACACGCTCTCTCTACATCTCTCCTTTGTCACTCCCTCTTTCTCACCACCTTTCTCTCTCCATATGTCTTGAAATTATTCCTTCCCTATCTCTTCCTCCAACTCCATCTCTTGAGCTCCCTCTCTTTCCAGAAGACTCTCTCCTCCTCTCCCTCTCTCCATGTTTGTGGCCCCCCTCTCTCTGCTACCCTTCTTTCCTATTCTCTCTCCTCTATAT
>APFE031618604.1:0-20023 GCA_000404065.3 Pinus taeda | reverse complement strand
AAAACCCTTCACATTCCAAAACCTGACCCTAGAAGATGAAACGCCAAATTGTGGGCCCCGTTTTTGGGTAAGTTGGTACATCAACTTCCCGGGGTCGCGAATTGGTCGTATTATCTTCGTTTGATGCGCATGATAGCCCATTGGAAAGATCTCTCTGAGGACTACGACGAAAAAGATGAATTTTAGATAGAAAAATTGATGGCGGTAGATTTCCCAAAAAACGTCGTTTAGGGCCTCAAAATGGCTCCGAAAGTTTAGGACCTGAAAAACTGCTAAAAATAGTAAACTGTGCTATAATTAAGGAAACTGAAAAAAAAAAGAAAGAAGGATTAGAGGGGATCCAAGTGGAATTAGCGGGTGGCCACCAATATCCACCTGGATCAGGAGTCTAGTGATTCTGAGCAACGAGCTGATGGACATGAACCCCCTTGTGAACCCTCCTGGGAAGAAAAATACGACCAGATACCAAAATAGGGCAAGAAATCCAGGTGCATTAAAGCTAAGAACCAGGACGTATCCCTTCGTTTCGGGGAGGGCATTCAAATGGGAAATGTTGTTGATACTGCTGATAAGGTTTTCGTCGGGTGCATTCAGGGATGGACTTATTCTTTGGCCAGGCTCAAACAATGGATAGAGAAGATCTAGGGAAACATTCTAATTGAGCTACCGACTGTTACTTCCTTGGCTTGTGGATGGTTTTCCCTTCGTTTACTAAGGGAAAACTGCACATCCTGGGTTCTATCTAAATTCTGGCACATTGAACACACTTTAGTGCTGCTAAAGAGATGGAACCCCTTGTTTGATTTGGAACGAGGACAATTGGGATTTGGACCCCTATGGGTAAGGCTCCCTAGTTTACCCTTACACTTTTGGTCAGAGGATATCTTTCGGCGCATTGGGAATGCTCTTGGCACTTACTTGGAGCATGAAAATTCATACCTATCATTTGGAAACATGTCCCTGGCTCAGATTCTTGTTCATTGGGACACCACGGAGGGGTCAGAGGAACACATCACTCTCCATTGGAAGCATTATACGTGCACTCAGATTTTGGACTACGAGGGTGTACCCTTTCGCTATAGGCATTGTCACAAAGTTGGGCACCTATACAAGGAATGCCCTCTGGTAAAGCATACCTCTATTCCAGAGTAGCAGCCAGAGGTACCTGAGATTGTTCCTGGGATACCTAATCATTCAGCTTCCACCAAAACCGAATCAAACAAGGTTGCCAAAGCACAGGAGAAGAAGCATTACATTTCCCATACTCAGCCTCCCTCAACTCCACTGACTAGGGCTCAGGCAGCAATGAAGATGGCGCTCCCTTCGGGTAATTCTAGTCTTTTCTCTTTTGTTAATTCCCTTACTTTGGCACTCTCTTCGGGTAATTCTAGTCTTTTCTCTTTTGTTAATTCCCTTACTTCCACTGCTTCTTTGTTATTCATCGCTGCATCACATTGTGTTATCATCTGTACCGACTCCCCCCTCATTATCTTTCCCCTTGAATCCTCTCCCACCGATTTTCTCTTGTACTCCTCCCTCCTTCCCAGGCCAATCCTCCCCGGAGACTCCATTTGTTGATTTAGACTCTTCCAATCGATCCCACTCCTATAATCTTCGATTCACAAATCATCCCTTGGGTTCTTTAGGAATAGGTTTTATCTCCCCCCCTTTGCCCCCAAAACCACCTCGGGGTTGTCCCTACGCCATATCCAAGGCTAAGATCCAAGAAGGTATGGATGTTGTTGCTATCCGCCAACTCACCATTGACCAGGTTCTTAGAGCATATAACACCCTAGGATCCTCCCCCTCATGAAGCTACTCTCTTTCAATTGTTGAGGGTTAGCTGGTCTCGCCAAAAAACTAGCCTTCTGCTGACTCTTGAACCTCGAAAGGGTGGAAGTAATCTTTCTTTAGGAGACACTAGGGTTAGATGAGCACATCATCCATTTACTAGAGTCAATGATACCGGGATGGAATTTTCACGCTTTGGATGTGAATGGGAGATCATGTGGGATAGCTTTGGGATTTAATCCCAAAATGATCAAATTGAACAACATTTGGGGTGGATGTGGATACATTGGGGCATAATTGTTTTCATCTGAGCTCTGTCTTGATATTATATTGACCATTGTATATAGACCTTGTCAAAGCTGAGCAACTTTCTGGGAACATATCTTTTGATCCAGCTCTCTACAAGTGGATAATATCATATTGGGAGGTGATCTTAACTTTTCTATAGGGTATGTTGACCCATGGGGGCATTATGCACAGATTGATTCATATTCAACAATTTTGAGGCTGTTCTTGAGTAGCACGGGCTAATTAACATTCCTTTGGCTCGACCTCAACCGAGCCGGTGAAACAGGAGGATGGGGGATGCCATGTTGGCACAAAGATTCAATAACTTCCTTATCAAGGAGCGAGTTTTAGGACATTGTCGTATCTACAGACAATGGGTTGGTTCTGGAGGAATGTCTGATCATTTGCCTATTTATCTTGAGATCAGTGGCCAATCACATAAGCCTAAAGCACCTTTTAAATTCAATTCTTCATGGTTAAAGGACCCTGAGTATGTCTGGCTTGTATCATACCACTGGAAGGCTAACCCTTCTAGTGCGGGAAGGAACATATCATAAGGGTTTGCTCAAAATCTCATAAGTCTTAAATGACCCTCTATGACTTGGGCTCATAACAAGATACTTCATGATGATGAAACCCTTTGTAACATTGAATATGAGATAGAAAGTTTGGAAGATGAGCATGGGTGTGGCTACCTATCCATCGGCCATAAGAAACACCTCACCTCTCTTGTTACTCAGAGGGACAAAATTCTGAAGGACAGAGAAAAATCGTGGAGGCTCCGAAGCAGAGAAATTTGGATACAATAAGGGGATGACAACACCAAGTTCTATCATGAATTTTCTGATGGCCACAGAGCAATCAAAACTATCTGGAAAATGACGAATGAGCAGGGAATCCAGGTACATTATTTTTAAAACCTGGCAACTCTTGGGACTACTCATTTTAAGAATCTTTACAAGGCACCCCACAATGCATCTTTAGCAGAAATTATAAGAGTGGCATGTCTTTTACCTCACTTTGTTGATCAGGAGGATGCATAGGAGATGATCAAGCCTTTATCGATGGGGGCGCTTGAATCTACACTGAAATGGTTGAAGAAGGACAAGTGCCCCGACCCTGATGGATGGCCTATGGAGGTTTACACAATTTTCTTCAATATACTTGGTGAGGACCTACTCAAAATCATTGAAGGTTGCCGCTCCTCGAGACACATGTATGAGGCTTTCAACTCGACATTTATAACGCTCATACCAAAATTAGATAATCCAGAATCCTTCAACGATTTCTGACCTATGTCACTCTACAACTATATTTACAAAATGATAGAAAAAATCATTTCCAATCACCTTCGACCCATCCTCTCTGCACATATCTCATCCGAACAATTTTCTTTCCTCAAAGACTGTCAGATACATGAAGATATTGGAACAACTCAGGAGGTCTTTCACTACATCAAGTCTAAAACGCTGAAAGGTATGATTCTAAAGGTAGACCTCTCCAAAGCTTTTGCTTTTGATAGATGGTTATATCTTAGACTGCTTTTAACTCATTTGGGGTTTCCTTCAGAATTCATCAATTGGATTATGTGCTGTATAACAAGAGTTTCTTTCAGTGTTCTTATAAATGCCTCAGCCTCTCCATTATTTCACTTAGAAAGGGAACTCAGATAGGGATGTCCCCTCTCCCCTCTACTTTTTTTGCTTATCATGGAAGGACTCAGCAGACTAATACTAGAAGAGCAAAGACTAGGTTGCCTACATGACATCAAGATTACCAACAATTGCACTTTGACTCATTTACTATTTGTAGATGATGTCCTGCTTCTTCTTAATGGTGGTATTGGGGATTTGACGGGTTTATCTGTTGTCATGAAATTATTCAGTGTAGACACGGGACTAGAGATCAACAACAACAAATATACCATCACTACATCGGGATGCTCACCTCACAAAATTCATTTTTTCCCTTCACAGGGTCCCCTTCACTTTACACTCTATGGATGAAGGCTTAAAATATCTTGGTTATCGGCTAAATCCACAACACTACAAAATTTTAGACTCAATATGGTTGGTTGCTAAGATCGAGAGAAGGCTCAACATCTAGCATCACATATATCTCTCAAGAGTTGGACGACTAGTTCTCATAAAATATGTACTAGAAGCTACCCCTGTCTACTAGATGTCCCTGGCTTCGATCCCTAGGGGCATTCTCTTAAGGATAAAAAATCTATACTGTAGGTTCCTTTGGAAAGGTAGAAAGGAAGGAAGGATATTTGCGTGGGCTTGTTGGGAGCTGATTTCTCTAGCCAAGAAATGGGGACGGTGGGGCATCAAAATCCTGTCACATTTCTCCTCTGCCCTTGTTGCTAAATTGGGGTGGAAAATTCTCATAGCACGAAGCTTATGGACTGCAGTAGTCTCCAAAAAATACATACATCCTCATGGTATCATGGACTGGATACGACTATGCTCCTGAAGCAGATCGGGCATCTCAATTATATGGAAATTTGTTCTCAATTCTATTACCTATATCCGAGAAGGGATCACATGGAGAATAAAATCAGTTTCTTCGATCAAAATCAGTTTGGAGTCATGGATTGGTAGTGGAAACACATACAAGATCCCTCATGAATTAATCACACATCTCAATAATGCAAGATTCTCTCAACTTAATCATATTGCTGACCTAGAGAACACCAACCTTTTCTCACAAGATTGAAAATATACTAATCAATTAAACCTCCCAAATATATGGCATCTTGATTGGGAATCATACATAAATGCACTCATTGGATCTCACATCAGGATCACAACCGGTGAAGATGAATTGATCTGGGCATTGGCAAAACATGGGAAGTATACACCCAAGGATGGATACCCTATCATCTTTGCGGCACACCGACCACCTGCACTTGAGAGGTGGTTGACCTTGCTCTAGAAATTGAAAGCAACTCCATGCTCCTGATTTTTCATATAGGGATAACCTCATGAAACATTCTTTCAATGGCCCATCTTGGTGTTGTTTATGTAAACAAAGCTCTAAATCTACCAAACACCTCTTTTTTCTATGTCTGGTCACGCTGGAGCTATGTAATATGCTTCTCTCAACTATCCCCATACCCCTTCAATGGAAGGGTAACTATTTACTAGATGTCTGGTACATATGGTGGGCGATGATCAAGTCACTCAAAGCCAGGAACATTCCTATTCTCATATGTTGGGCCATTTGGTTAGCAAGAACCAGATTATATTATGTAATCATCCACCTAACTGGAACCTTATCTCTTCCCATGTAGAGTCCATTTATAATATTATTCCTATGACGATCCACCCATCACCAATCGCCATGTCATCCTTGAATCTATTGATAAAAACATTCCATAGGAATACATCGATGGAATCTGCACAAGAGGAAGGATGTGGGGGTGGGGAGAGTGGGGGGGGGCGCTGTACTTCACCTATCTAATTCCCATTTATTCAAAATCCAGATGGGCTTGGGGAATGGAACCAACAATTTCGTTGAGATCATCACTCTTAGACACCTTCTCCAATTTGCATTAGAAAAACAATGTAGAAATTTACAAATATTTTTGGATTCCAAGATCATAATTGATTGGTTCAACAATATTACTATCTGTCATGGATATTTTATGAGGCATATTTTGGATTATGCACTTCGATTAAAGACACATTTTGACACCATTGTTTGTCGTCATATATAGGGAGCGTAATCAAATTTACGATCAACTATCCAAGGAAGTTGCGGTCCGGCATAGAGGTTCATGGATGATTTAGGAGCAGAGGGATGAGAACCACTACTAGTACTACCACACACCTTATATTGACATCAGAGCATAGGGGCCCAATGGGCCTGTTTTTTGTGTACTTATTTTGATATCTCAGAGTACATGTTCAGTTAACATTATGATGTATATATTGACAGATACACTATCAGTACTCCCATAGGTAGATTTTTTGTATATAACTATTTTTTGACGGGCGAGTTGCCCCAACTTATAGCATATGCTACAAAGCATCTACAACATGTAATTTTCTTAATATTAATGAAAATTACGATTTTTCCTTAGGGGAAAAAAACTACTTGTAAATTTAGGAAAGTTGATAACATTATATAAAATTATATAAATGTTGTCATATATTGTTTTTTGACATATATATTAAATTTTAATATGATTGACTTATATCATGTTATGACTAAGCTCTTATAGATAATCTCAAAAGAAATAATATTGAATAAACATTATTTGTTGTTTGCTTGATATCTTTTAAAATTGAATATAACTTATTTTGATCCTATTTGTGTTTTTTAATTGAACCTTAATATAAGAAATTAATTGAAATACTTAAAAACGTTGTCCATGCAATGGTGTATGGGTGGGTCACAATTTTTTTCATATATACATATTTTATTATAATATGGATGACTTTATAATTCAATATATATTTTTTAAATTGAACTGTAATAACATACATGTTGATTAAGATAAAAGACACTTTCTACAAGCCAATATGAAGCATGATTGTAATTATTTCCATGTTCAATATTAAATCGATACATGATATATTTTAATTCATTTTAAGTATCAAAGTGACTTGCATTATAACTTAAGATTGTACTTGTTTTCTTAGTCTGTGAAACTGGAAATCAAAATTTTTATATTTTGTAATAAAAGTTAGAGTATATAGAAAAAAATAGTGAAATAATTTTAATCTTATCCATAAAATTTAAAAATTAATGAACATCTACAAACAAGATTAATACAAATCCATAAACTAAAACAATGAATATATCAATAAACTAGCCATATGAAAATATATAAAAATTATAAATATCACATGAACATCCATAAACTATAATAATAAGAATCCATAAGCTAAAATAATGTTCATGTACATTCATAAACTCTCCATGTATTAAAATTTACAAAGTATATATCACATGTGAATGTTCCCTATGAAATGAGCCTGAAAATATACAAACTATCCACTCTAAGTACCACTAGAACTCCTATGTGAGTTCCACCATGCAAATGGTAAGTATCCATAAGATGGTATTGCAATATAACACATTCAAATTCAAAATAATTAGATCATTATTTGTATAAAATGAAAATATGGAATAAATGATTTTGAACCACATTTTTAATTACATATACAAGAATATACTAACCTCAGTCGAGTCCAAATGCAAGTCAGATAGGATGGGGGTATGATGAATCTGAGTTTGTTGTTCCCCTAACTAAATGATTTGGTCCTGCATCGATGGAGCCACATCATTAGTGACTCTAAACCCAACATCTCACTTATGTGTCCACATAACAATGACATCAACAACACTCTGCATATGGGCCCGTGTGAATAATGGAAAGGACAAGTTATAATTAGTATACAAATTGATTAGCATATATGTATAACTTAAGCAAAATAAAATGTTGAAACCTTAGGAATAAAAGAGTTTACCTCAACTACGGGTCCATGTGGTTGTACATAGTGATTCTCCTCCACATGAGTGTTATGCGGTGGAGGTGGAGGAGAAACATGCTCTGGTGGAGGATGGGCTTCTTGATCAACTGTCACCTCAAATGAACTCATAATCTCATCCATGTAGTTGGATTTTATCTACATGTTATCATGAAATTATTAATATAAATGCAATATAATATGAACTAAAAATTAATATAAATAATTGTGCATAATTTGACAATAAGAGTCAAAGTTTTTGTATATATATATGTGTGTGTGTGTGTGTACTTGGTTTGTTTCATGCAGACCATGCACTCTCCAAGTGTCATGAATGACATCACGATACATACATGCATATGTCAAAATCTAGTCAACAAGTAAACTCACAAGAAATGAGTCATCATATATGTAGTGTTGTTTTAATCAATCCTAATTGACCAAGACTGGAACCATTTAATTGTCAACCCAGGGTAGGTCTGTTGTTTCATTGGAGTTTGCACTATCTGTGCTGATACACTACAACCAAGAAATGAAAATAGAAGAAAATAAAGAATGTCGCTGAATCAATTGCAGAAATTAAATCATTCATGCATAAATTAAAACGCTACACAGAAATGAAATCAGACTTCACGATTACTAGAGCAAGGGCGCGCCACACACTATACTAATGACTACACCAACTGGTCAACTACCATATGCTAATCAAATCAATGTAACAACATAACATAATTATGGAAGTAAAGCAGAAATGTTTTACAATTTATACAAAAACAACAGAAAACCATACAAACAATAATATACAGCTACTCTACCGCTGTAGTCCCTGCTAAAGAGGAGAGCCTTTCCTCCCTAGTAGGGTGCAAGAATGAACATGATATTAGTTAAAGAATCAAATGATAAATAGTAACAACATCACCACAGTGTCTTTGATATTAAAAATAACTAAAAGTTACAAGATCAAAATGGCAGTGCCTCTATGTCGTCCCAATACATAAGAGATTAAGTTTATCTTATAGTTATTATATACCCAAAATCAGGAATAGTTCAGTCATGAAAATCTCACGATTCTCATGCTGATCATAACATAGAAATCATTATAACTTGTTCCTAAATACAAATGTTATTCAAATACATTGGTTAAGATCACAACTGTTTGGATCTATTACTTTCTAAAAAAATCCATAACTTCGAATAGTTGTTGCATGGAATAGTACCTATGACTTTGCCAGCTACGGTGCAACAACATCCTGCAGTCAAATGATGGTTTTGGATGTAACAACAATCACTGGGTAACAACATCCTTGTAACAACACCCGAGATGTAACAACAGTCACTTTTAACAACACATGGTGTAACAGCAACACTTGTAACAGCATACAGAGTGTAACAGAAATTTGTAACAACATACAGAGTGTAACAACAATCTGTTCCATTCTTCTGTTAGACCAATCAATGCATCTTGTTCACTCCATAATCTCATTCTCACAAGCAACACCTGAAAAAGTGGAGAGGATCCAAAATATTTCTCTAATTCTTACCCCAGTTAGCCACAAAAAGGAATATTGCATCGTTATATTCAACAAAAATGGCAAAATAACATGACGACAACATAGGTTGTTTATAAAAGGAAAAGGTGATTAACATGTGAAGTTTCGTTGGTGTGGAGGGAAAGAGGATAAAAAATGGGGAAAGAAAGTATAGGAAATAGGTATAAAAACTACACCCAACATCTCCTCCCAACTGAAGTAATTTCATGTCCCCATGCATAACCTCAGCCTCTCCTGCTATACCTCTGATGCATGTCTCTAAAATTATAGGAACCAATAGTGTCTTCACTAGGAGACTTGTACCCCTGAGTAGCCATCAGTTGTCGCGGCCAGGATTCTTCTTCATAGTTGAAAAAGTGGTAATCCGACTAGTATTCTTCCACTGGTAACCAAATCAAAGGGAATTTGAATCTAAGTCCGATCCAGAAGGCTCCTAATGTCTACACCACCTGGGCATATTCAGGTTCTCGTGTAATAACAACCACAAAATTCCTGAACTCAAAAGGATATCCTTCTTGTAACCTAGCACTATAGGCCTCAGTGCACTTAAGGTACCCTGTTAGCGCTCGACTATTCATTTGTGCATACAAATTGAGGAAAATCCCCACAATCCTTTTTTTGTAAGTGGATGATTGTTCCCTGATTCTTGGGGTACTCAGGAACAACTTAAACTCATGTCTTAGTTCATAAACCATTGCCAGTTCTTCCTTGATCTGTAATGTTTCCCTGTCTTCATTGGTCTCAGTTGATTTCATGGACAGATGCCATTTGATTTGATTCCTCATAAAAGAAAGAAAGGCTCACAACTGCAAATCCCCCATATATGAGAAAACAATTGTGACCATCTTTGTACCGACATATTCATACATTATGCTATGAAACAATAGCTCACAAAGTAAGCTTTGTTCATCAAAATCACAAGTACTAAAAATTTCAAGAAAAGAATGGGTAGAATGTTGGGTTGAGTTATATTCTTTCCACGAATAGCCCCCCTAGTTAACCAGGTGGTTAGAGGGGGGCGGTTGGCCCCCCTCTACAGGTTCCGTGGTAGCGCCTTGGGGAAATTGTTTTTGGAACCTATATTAGGTGGGCGGACCTACCTATGGTTTTGTGCATGGGTTTCACACATGGTTTTGGGTGAGATGGATTTCAGTCCATGGTATTGGATGCTTCAGCATGTATATGTATGTATTTTAACATTGAAAGGAACATAATGAAAAATAAATCTGGTAGTCCTGGTTTTGGGATCCAGGGGAAAATCTATGTGTATATTTGTTTTATGTGTTATGCTCTCGCTATTATTGATTTTCTGTTTTTAGAATTGGAATGGAGATAATTTATATACGGGGTTAAAACCTACATTTGGTATCGGAGTTGTTTTTGCTTCAAGGGGACGCCTTTGTTGTTGAGGGGTTTCACTCGGGCCTATGGTAGACCATGTTCAATGGGAGATCTGTGGGATCGATTTTGGTGGTGAAAGAAGATGTTGAGCAGTGGAAAGATGGGGATGAAGAAATTGAATGGTCAGAGTTTTGAGTTGTGGAAACTCAAGATGGAGGATCTATTGGTGGATACATATTAGTGGATTGCAGTAGATTCGTTTACTAAATCAAGGGGAGTGTCCAATGAAGAGTGGAAGAAGTTGAATCGGAAGGTAAAGAGAAAAATATGATTTTGTGTCTCAGATTCAATATTATTGAATGTATCAGGGAAAGCTACAACAAAGTCTTTGTGGGACAATTTAGAGACTTTGTACCAATCTAAGTCTTTGGTAAATAAACTGTTCCTACGGAAAGATGGAGACTCGGTGACAGAGAATCTGAATGCATTTAATATTGTGGTAAGTCAGTTATTATCTGTTGATATTAAAATTTTAGATGAGGATAAGTGCATCAGTTTGTTGTGTTCTCTACCAGATTCGTGGGATAGTCTGGTTATTGCAATAGGTAGCAATGCAATTGCCTTGTAGTTTGATGAGAAAGTCTCATCCTTGTTGACGGAGGAGATGAGACAGAAAAATATGGAGAGCCAGAATGGTTATGCCTTGTCTGTACGAGGACAGTCCCAAAACATAAACAAAAATAAGTCACCGAGTGGGAGATCTAAATCTCTAGGAAAACCTGTAAAGGTGTGCTGGAAATGTGGAAAGGAAGGGCACTACAAAAGGGACTGTAAATCTAAAGCTCTTGATAAAGGAAAGGGATCTAATGATGCTCCTTCTGGAGAGGCAGAAACCACTTCAAATGAAGGTGGGGATGTGTACTTGGCTTCTTCAAGTACACATGTAGATCATGAGGCATGGTTGATTGACTCAGGTGCATCCTTTCACTTCACTCCCCATAGAGAGTGGTTCTGTGAGTATGATAAATATGGTGGTGGTGAAGTCTTCTTCGGGGATGAAAAGAAGTCTAGAATCATTGGTGGTGGAAAAGTCAAGTTGAAGTTGCAAGCTAGAAGGATTAGTACACTTCCGGGTGTTCTGCATATTTCTGCATTAGCTAGAAATATGATTTCTGTAAGCAAGTTTGATGATGCAGGTGTAAAAACAGTGTTCGAGAAGGATACCTGCAAGATGGTTTAGGGAGCACTGGTATTGATGTGGGGAGTTCAATTTGGAGCTCGGTACAAGTTGCAAGGTAGAACTTTTGTTGATGGGTGCAATCAAATTGTGGTTCCTGAAAGTGGAGCATAAAATCTAGTGGTCTATGGAGAAAAGATCATGCTATGGCATCAAAGGCTTGGACATAATGGAGATAAGGACCTTTCGAATACTTCATGGTAAAGGTATGGTAGAAGGTATGACTAATAGCTCTCTGGATTTTGATTTCTGTGAAAATTGTGTATATGCGAAGCAAAATCGGGTGAGTTTCCCCTCTAGTGGTAAGAGGGTGAAACATATATTAGAACTTGTGCATAGTGATGTGTTTGGAACTGTGAAGGTTCCATCACTGGGTAAGTCTGTGTACTATGTATCATTTATAGATGAATTCTCAAGGAATACATGGATATATTTCCTCAAAAAGAAATCTGAAGTCTTTGACAGGTTTAAAGAATTTAAAGCTCTGGTGGAAAACCAAACAGAGAAGAAGATAAAGGTGTTGAGGAAAGATAACGATGGAGATTTTTGCAAGAAGGAATTTGAAGAATTTTGTAAGAAGTGTGGTATAGCATAGTAGAAGACTACTCCATACACACCTGAGAAAAATGGAGTTGCAGAAATAATGAACAAGACATTGATGGAAAGGGAAAGAAGCATGCTCAGTGGTGCCAGGTTAGGACAAGAATTCTGGGCATAGGCAGTGGAGACAACTGTTACCTGGTCAACAGATCACCTTCATGAGTGTTGGAAGATAAGACTCCACAAGAGGTATGGACTGGTAAGAAACTCTCTCTTTCACATCTAAGGGTATTTGGATATGATGCATATATACATGCTCCAGAGGAGAAAAGAACAAAGTTGGATAGTAAATCTGAAAATTGCATCTTTATTGGGTATAAGGATGGTTTAAAGGGTTATAAACTTTGGAACCCGGTAACAATGAATATTGTGTACAACTGAGATTTGGTGTTTAGAGAGGTGAAATATGTTATTAAACATGAATTCAAACCAAAGGAACCTGGAAAGATAGATTTTGAGCTAAAGGAGGAAGAATCAAACTCTACAGTAGAAGAGGAATCAAAAGATGAAGAGCCACAAACTACGAGCGTGAGAAGATCAGTTCAAGAAAGAAGGTATCCAGAAAAGTATTGTCCATCTGCTTTCTATTCAAATTTTGCTTTATCTATTACTGATTATGATCCTAGAACTCTGAATGAAGCAGTAGATTCAAAGGATGGAAAACTCTGGAAAGAGACCATGGTTGATGAAATGACATCTTTGCACAAAAATGAGGCTTGGGATCTGGTGGAGTTGGCATCTGGAAGGAAACCCATTGGCAACAAATGGGTGTTCAAGAAGAAGACAAATACAGAAGGAAAGGTGGAGAAATACAAAGCTCAGTTGGTAGAAAAAGGTTATTCCCAGGTGTCGGGAATTGGTTTTGGTGTTATTTTTTCTCCCGTTGCCAAGGTAGCTTCTATTAGATTACTTTTATCTGTTGTTGCTGCTTTTGATTTTGAGGTAGAACATATGGATGTGAAGACAACATTTCTTCACAGGGATCTGGAAGAAGAGATCTACATGAAGCAACCTAAAGGCTTTGTGGTGAAGGATAAAAAAGTGTTTGTATGCAAGTTAAAAAAGTTTCTGTATGGGTTAAAATAGTCACCAAGGATGTGGTATCAGAAATTTGATGCATTTATACGGGGACTTGGCTTCACCAGAAGCAAAGCAGATCACTGTGTGTATTTTAGATTAATTGGTGACTTTGTTATTTATCTGGTCTTTTATGTGGATGATATGTTGCCGGTTGGAAATGACAAAGAAATTATCCAATATTTGAAGACCCAATTGTCCTCCAAATTTGACATGAAAGATCTTGGTGCTGCAAACTATATTTTGGGCATGGAAATTAAAAGAGATCAGGCAAAGAGGAAGCTTTGCTTAAACCAGAGGAAGTATGTCGAGACAATACTGGAGAGGTTTAATATGCAGGATAGTAAACCGGTGAAGATTCCTATTCCTGTAGGTGTAAAGTTATCTACTGAACAGTGTCCCAAGACAAAAGAAGAGGAAGAGGACATGTCCCATGTTCCATATGCTAGTGCAGTCGGTAGCCTGATGTATGAGATGGTCTGTACTAGACCAGATATTGCACATGCAGTGGGAGTATTGAGCATGTTTATGTCAAAACTAGGAAAGGAGCAGTGGACAACAGTGAAGTGGGGTTTTAGGTATTTGCGTGGCAATAGTGATTATGGTTTGTGATGCCAAGGAAGACCAGGATTGGATAAAGTTTTGGATATTCATGGCTTTGTTGATGCAGTTTGGGCTGGAGATATGGATCAGAGTAATCTACAAGTGGGTATGTGTTTAACATATTTGGAGGTGCAATCAGTTGGATGAGTAAGAAACAATCTATAGTGGCACTATCAACTATAGAGGTAGAATACATGGCAACCTCTCGTGCAAGCAAAGAAGTAGTTTGGTTGCAGATATTGTGTTCAAGTATGGGGTTAGTATAGGGAGCTATAAGGATACGCTGTGACAGCCAAAGTGCAATTTCCTTGGCAAAGAACCCTACTTACCATTCAAAGACAAAGCACATTGATGTTCAATATCACTTTGTGAGGGATATGATAGAAGAAAAAAAGGTGTTGCTGGTAAAGGTGGACACTTTGAAGAATACTGCAGATGCATTGAAAAAATCTCTAAGCTCTGAGAAGTTCTCTTGGTGTAGAGAAAAAATGGGCGTTGTAGGGCTGGATAAATGATTAAACTCTCCTATGGCCCCCTGTGGAAAGAAAACAACAAGTGGGAGAATGTTGGGTTGTGTTATATTTTTTTGGACCCTATATTAGGTGGGCGTACCTACCTATGGTTTTCAGCATGGTTTTCGCACATGGTTTTGGGCGTGATGGATTTCGATCCATGGTATTTGATGCTTTAACATGTATATATATGTATTGTAACATTGAAAGGAACATAATGAAAAATCAATCTGGTAGTCTCGGTTTTTGGATCCGGGGGAAATATCTGTGTATATTTGTTTTATGTGTTATTCTCTCGCTATTGTTCATTTTCTGTTTTTAGAATTCATATGCAGTTAATTTTTGTACGGGGTTAAAACCTACATAGAAGAACCCAAATAAGGTCTATTTTCAAAAACTGCTTTTAACTAAAACAAATAATAACACTCCTAGAGGAACACTGGATATGATGGGGAAGGTGACCTGCATCCTAACAGGTTTAAGGCAAGCTCACGAAGCTTCGTCTTATCATTTGTTAGATCCAAAACCTGCCACTATAACAACTATAGTTGTTCATATTTCTTCTTCATAGCTTCCTTATGCCTCTTCTCTTCCCATTCTCTCTCCCACTCTTCCTTTAACCATTTCTTCCTGAGTGAATCCATCATCTTTTTATGTGCCTTGAGCGAGATCATTCCTTCTTGTAGAGAGAGTGTCTGCTGCTTCCATTTTTGTAACTCTAGTATCAACAACATTCTTAAGAACACCTGCCTTCATCAGGACTCAATGTTCTTCCACATGCACTAGCAATTGAAGGTGTAACAACCTCCCAAGGGTGAAAATGCTCCATTTCATTTGCTGGTTCTTGTGTAACAACAATGTCATCAATGGATTTTTGTATAACAGTTTCATTTTCTCTCTGATCAACTTCCTCTTCCATTGTTGGTTCTTGTGTAAAAACAGTGTCATCCACAGGTTCTTGTGTACCATTTTCCCCTTTGTTAGCTTATGTTTCCACTACTAGTTCTTGTGTAATAACAGTGTCAACCACAGGTCCATGTATATCATCTTCTTCTTTTTCCCCTTGGTTAGCTTCTGTTTCTGTTGTTGGTTCTTATGTAACAACAGTGTCAACCAAGGGTTCCTGTGTATCAACTACCAAATTACTTTATGTGGAATGCTCCATCTCAACTTCTAGTTCTTGTGTAACAACAATGTCTTCAACGGGTTTTTATGCATCAGGTTCCCAAGAATTAGTTTGTGTTTCCCTCGAAATGGTATCCACTGCACAAACTCTATACCCCGCTACCACTAGCTCCTTAGCATAGGCTATGCACACAACACCCAGAACATTTTCCTCCTTGGCCCTATATACAGCCTCAAGCAAAGTGTCTAATCCTGGGGTCCTTGCCTCTACCTTATCCTTTGCTAAATGCTTCCTTAGATTTTCATTTTCTCTTTCTAAAATTTCGATTTTAAGCATCAAGGATTTGGTCTCGTTCTTACCTAGTGAGGAAGGTTCCTCTGATCGAGCTTGCTCTTCATATTCCTACCTTGCTACCTCCTTTTTCTTCTTATACATGGATGGGGACTCTAGGTGCCTGCTAAACCTTATTATCTGTTTTGGCCACCTATCACCAATTGAATTTTCAACTGTTCTCTTCCCAGCCCTTACTTTTGAGGGCTAGGGATGCTCCTTGGTTTCCACCGGAGCCTCCCCAGACGTCCCAATTTACTTCCTGCACATAGTCCTAGCCTTCTTTCTCATGAATTCATGCCAAATCTTTCCCTGGTGACTTATGGCATCTCGCACAATTAGCTTAATGAGGTTGTGATTTGTGATGCAAGTCTCTGGATGTGTAGCTATCTTTATGGCTGTGGCCATATGCCTGATATTTTCTAGCAAAAACTATGGGAGGTTTATCAACTGTCAATGTTGGAGGTGATTTAGAAATAGGAAGTTGTAATTGAATATAATTTTTTCCCTTCCCTCACAGGTAATATACTTTATGAGGTAAAGGGTGACATTGGCTCATGGCTAGGGAAGCGACAACTTGTCAATCCCTCTTCCTTTCTTCACCAGTCATTCCTTCCCTTGGAGAAAATATTCCTTCAAGGAGGGGCCATTAAATTTTTTGTTAAACCACCTTTTACCCTCTATTGGTAATGATGTCACATGGGAAACTACCTCTTCTATAACTTCCATCTTTAATCCTCTGACCTCCATGAGATTCCTCTTTAAATTATTCACGAATTCCATCGAAATTGCCCTGTATGATCCTTCCAGCCTTTAGAAAAATCAAAATCAACCTGCGTCTTTAAAAATTTGGCATGCTTTGGGGCAGTTTTCCAATACCTCTATTGATCTTGATTCATGTCAAATTTCTGCCCCACCCATTGCTACAACAGTTCAATATTGTTCTCCTCTCTTCTCCTCCTTGAGAAATGTCGAACCGTTTGACACAATACTCAGTTGTTCTAACCCTACAACTGTTCTCCTCCACTTTTTTCTGGGAGATTTGAATTAGGATGAAACACTTCAATAGTGGGTAAATGGTAGGGTGATGCAGGAAGGAATTTCAAATCGGTATTTTCAATTAGGATTTGTATTGCGCAATAACGTTTCCTTATTAATGCTAAGTTATGGAAGGTCTAGTCTAAGGTACAATTCCCTTTTTTGGTATGATCAATCATTAAATGATAATGATTACAAGATCATCATGCTTTGGTTGTGGTTTTTAAATGCTCACAGGTCATGCAAAGGTCATGTCATCATGTAATTTGTCCCCCCCCGGCTTAAATGTGATGACCGACCTCAACCGTCAAAAGGGATATCACATTAGATTTCCATAATTACTAAATAAAAGAGGATAGTGATACTACCATTTTATGACGTACCTGGTATGACATGGAGAGAAGACATTAGTGACAGGTGCACAAATTTAATTCAAGCAGTCAAGGAAACTACTCCCAAATCATGGTGATGCGTGTTGTGTATCACAATAAATAATTTGCTCGGATTATTTCTAGAAGTCGTTGGCTATTACAGATGTAACAACCAAGACAACTATTATGTATTATTGATTTCCACAAAAGATAAAAGCAAAGAACTAAAACAGTCGTGTAACAACATATTTTTAAGATATGCTTGAAATAACAAATTTTGTTACAGAGTGTGTAACAACCACCACAGAGTGGTTTTCAACTGTTACAAAAATTGTATATCTGCACTCGAAAGAGGTTTTCACAACTAGATTATTCATTTTTTTTAAATTTTAATTATTATTATTATTATTATTTTTGCAGGTGTAACAACCACCGACAAAGGTTGGTTTTCAATTATTACACTTATTAAAAAAATAGAATTTTGGCAACACAGGGGGGTTTTCTCCTCCTATAATCTGAAGATCCAAATTCGTGACAATGTTAACAAATGAATACCTTGAAGCAGGTTTATGATATAACCAAAGATGGTGCCCATTTGCAAGAAATGGTATCCTCGAACTATCAATGGTAACCAAATTCACAGTCCCATTGTCAAATATTGTATCTACCTCATAGGGACATATCCATCTAGTGCAAAGCTTACCCGTTAAGTCCTTGAATCTTGAATCATATAAGAGAGCCCAATGTCCTTTCTAAAACTTCTTCTTCTTGATGAAACTGTCATGCCACTTAGCTCTCCGCTGTTGGATAATCTCTCTTTGCTGGATAACATCCAGTCATTTCTCCTCCAATTCATTGACCCAATTCAACCTTTGCTTTTGTGCTGTAGCCAGATCCAAATTCACCTGCAATGTTGTTCTCAATATCTTGATTTCAAAATCAATAGGGAATAAGGGATTTTTACCATACACAAGTTTGTATGGTGAGAATCCCGTAGTATTCCTCCATGTAGTTCTATATTCCCACAAAAGTTCTGTAAGTTTATTGGCGCAATTCCTTCAATGACTAGCCACAGTCTTGGTAAGAATATCCTCAATGACTTTGTTGGTGCTTTCCACTTGGCCATTTTCCTGTGAATGATAAGGTGTTGTGATTCTATGATGGATTTTATATTTTTCAACCAACTTTTGGATCATATGGGATGTAAAATAGGGACCTCCATCTGTCACTATCTCCCTAGCTATACCAAAATGAACGAAGATGTCTTCAAACAGGAAGTCTGAAACAACCTGCTCCATGGATTTGGTTAGTGATTTTTCCTCAACCCATTTTTTTACATAGTCGGTGTAGACCAAGATGTAGGATTTTTTTTTTTTTCCCACAAAATCCAAGGCCCATTTCTCAAAAGGTTCTAAGACTATTTGAGGTTGTAATGACATCTCATCTGATTGTAGCCGTTGGGCCATCCTTTGGAAACTATCACATCCTTTCATGTACTTCTTGGCATATTGAAATATTGTTGGCCAATAATATCCTATCGAAAGGACTTTGTATCCTATCCACTTGTCTGTAAAATTCCCTCCACAAGGTTCCTCACAACAAGCCATAAGGATGTCAAAAATCTCATCTTCCCTAACACAACGTCTGATATGGAAAAATGGTCCATTGTGATAGAGATTCCCATGTATCCAGGTATAGGTAGCACTCTGCTGTATGATCTTTCTCTTTTCCTTGGAGGACAAATATTGTGAAAACTTCCCTGCAGTAAGATAATTGTCTATATCTGCATACCATGGTGAGTAACTAGAAATAGAAAAGAGATACTCATCAGGGAAAGAATCCTCAGTAGGAATTCAATTGTTATCAATAGTTAACCTAGAAAGGAAATCATCTACTACATTATCTTTTCCAAATTTATCTACAATTGTGATATCAAATTCCTGTAACAACAATAACCAGCGTGTAATTCTACCATTGGTAATTGACTTATTCATTAAAAAAAGAATGTCATAGTGGTCAGTGTGTACAAATACTTGATACCCAATGATATAATGTCGAAATTTATTAATGGCATGCACTACTACTAAGAATTCCTTCTCGGTCACCGTGTAATTGAACTTAGCTGAGTCAAATTATTGCTTATGTAGTAAATAGTGTAAGGTTTCCTATCCTTCATTTTGCCCAAAACAACACCTACAACAATATCAGATGTGTCTGTAGCTATGTGAAATGGCAGTTCCCAATTGGGTCCACATAAAACGGAGCTGCTGATACACAACATTTCATCTTCAAAAAGGCCTGCTCACACTTTCCTGTCCAAAAAAATTCTACATCTTTCATGAGTAAAGAAAACAATGGCGATGCAATTTTTGAAAAATTCTCTATAAACATTCTATAATACCCTGCATGTCCCAAGAAACTACATACCTCTTTTTGCATCTTGGGAGTTGGAGTTTTCAGAATTACCTCTATTTTAGTAGGGTCTACCTTGATCTCGTCAGCAAAAATGTAGTATCCCTGCATGATCCCTTTAATCATCATCATGGGACATTTTTCAGTGCTCAAAGAAACATTAGTCTGTACACAACATTCCAAAACTTTTTAAGCTTTTGACCTTCTATAGAAATTAACTGCATACAAATTCTAAAAAAAAAAGAAAATAAACAATGGCGAGAG